>JAGXJF010000460.1:0-271646 GCA_019208055.1 Stipa capillata
GTTGAACTCTTGACTGGTATTACACGAATGGTACCAACCTGACTAGCACATTGCCATGCATTGTCACCCATAATGTTAACCCTAAATTTCCCGTCGCAACATAAAATGTGACGCATGCATGTTTTAGTATTACACGTAATCTCTACAAGTAAACCTGAGCCATGCATGTAGTCAAAGTTCCTCGGCATTAGTGGATCACTGTAGGAACATGCATCTAGCATCAATCGTTCATCCCGCATACATGCTGGGTCTTATTATTCTCTTGTCGTTTCTTTTCCGGTGCCGTACTAATTGCGACAGAACACAAAGGAGGCGACCACCTGGCTTACGACTCCACGCAAGACCAGGAACAACCCGAACAAGGCAAGCAGAGCTTGTTGCACTTCTTTCTTATCGTTGTTCCCATGTCTTATCTTATTATGTATGCGTGTGATGAAGTGCTGTTTAAATCGTTGTTTGGAATTCGCAAACTAGCATGTGTAGGAAGGTTCGCTCTGTCGAGAGTCTTAAGGGTTGCCCTAATCATCTAAATTTGTTCGAGTGGGATGTGAAAACTGAGAGTTTCGCGGTCAATAAAGTTGGTATTCCACGACGCCGACCTGAGGTGACTTCATCGGGCACGATGAATAAAGTTGGTGTTTCGTCGTAATACAACCTGAGGTGACTTCACCGTGTTACCTGAGAGTCGAGGAGAGATTCGGTGAATAAAGTTGGTATTTCACGATGCCAACCTGAGGTGACTTCATCGGGCACGATGAATAAAGTTGGTGTTCGTTGTAATACAACCTGAGGTGACTTCACCGTGTTACCTGAGAGTCTTGGGGAGGGTCATGATGAATAAAGTTGGTATTTCACGATGCCAACCTGAGGTGACTTCATCGGGCACAATGAATAAAGTTGGTATTTCGTCGTAATACAACTTGAGGTGACTTCATCGTGCTCCTTACCTGTTTGGATCGATTGGATTTGAATCATGAGCTATCTTGTTGGCTGGGATTGTCCTGCCTGTAATGTTCATTCCCTTATGTTAGAGGTTTACTTGTATATTGTTACTCTGAGAAGCATTCATGTTTAATTGTTGTTGTACTAGTATGAGTAGGACATTTAATCAAGCACGAATAAGTCTTGCGAGGACGTTCGTACTCACCTAGGTTATTCCTAGAGCTTGTAGGTGAGCCGGTGGTCGAAGATTATTTCGACGATGCCTGAACTTGTGTTTCCTCGGTAGTGTTCGACTCATGGGATGGGTTGTAGCTTTTGTTCGACGGTCGCTGTGCCGCTGTGGGACTCATTTAGTGTTCTTCCGCTGTCGTTTAATTACTCCGTACTCGGATATGATTTCGGATATGACCGACTGATGTAATATGTTGTCCCATCGTGGACTGTTGTTAGTAATATCGTATTGTAGAGCTTTGCGATGATATCCGAGTTGTTAGATCAGGCTGCCCCTGCACAATGTGTGAATGATATGAAGTGTACGGGCATGCCGTGAAGAGTCGAAGCCGTACCTTGTTCTACTAAGTCGAGCAGGTGTTGGTTGAGTGACCCGCTGGCTGAGATGCTGTGCCAGCCAGGCAGGGTGTGGGCGTGTTCTACCGGGCTTTCGAGCGACCCACTAGTCTCCGAGCTAGGTTAGGGTGTGGGTAGAACTGCCGGGCTCCTCCGACCTTGTTTGTCGTGGTAGGATTCGGGAACGACTCTAAACCTTCACCGGGTCATGGAATCGTATGTGGTTCGGGGAAGATTGGTCGCTTCCGGCTGGCTCGCACGTGGCGAGTGTCGGATCGTTCCGCTTTCGTCGTAATACAACCTGAGGTGACTTCACCGTGTTTCCTGAGAGTCGAGGAGATATTCGGTGAATAATGTTGGTATTTCACGATGCCAACCTGAGGTGACTTCATCGGGCACGATGAATAAAGTTGGTGTTCGTTGTAATACAACCTGAGGTGACTTCACCGTGTTACCTGAGAGTCTTGGGGAGGGTCATGATGAATAAAGTTGGTATTTCACGATGCCAACCTGAGGTGACTTCATCGGGCACGATGAATAAAGTTGGTATTTCGTCGTAATACAACTTGAGGTGACTTCATCGTGCTCCTTACCTGTTTGGATCGATTGGATTTGAATCATGAGCTATATTGTTGGCTGCGATTGTCCTGCCTGTAATGTTCATTCCCTTATGTTAGAGGTTTACTTGTATATTGTTACTCTGAGAAGCATTCATGTTTAATTGTTGTTGTACTAGTATGAGTAGGACATTTAATCAAGCACGAATAAGTCTTGCGAGTACGTTCGTACTCACCTAGGTTATTCCTAGAGCTTGCAGGTGAGCCGGTGGTCGAAGATTATTTCGACGATGCCTGAACTTGTGTTTCCTCGGTAGTGTTCGACTCATGGGATGGGTTGTAGCTTTTGTTCGGCGGTCGCTGTGCCGCTGTGGGACTCATTTACTGTTCTTCCGCTGTCGTTTAATTACTCCGTACTCAGATATGATTTCGGATATGACCGACTGATGTAATATGTTGTCCCATCGTGGACTGTTGTTAGTAATATCGTATTGTAGAGCTTTGCGATGATATCCAAGTTGTTAGATCAGGCTGCCGCTGCACAATGTGTGAATGATATGAAGTGTACGGGCATGCCGTGAAGAGTTGAAACCGTACCTTGTTCTACTAAGTCGAGCAGGTGTTGGCTGAGTGACCCGCTGGCTAAGATGCTGTGCCGGCCAGGCAGGGTGTGGGCATGTTCTACCGGGCTTTCGAGCGACCCACTAGCCTCCGAGCTAGGTTAGGGTGTGGGTAGAACTGCCGGGCTCCTCCGACCTTGTTTGTCGTGGTAGGATTCGGGAACGACTCTGAACCTTCACCGGGTCATGGAATCGTATGTGGTTCAGGGAAGATTGGTCGCTTCCGGCCGGCTCGCACGTGGCGGGTGTCGGATCGTTCCGCTTTGGTGCGTACGGCGCAGGTACCGTGCCACCGGGCTGACGAGTCCTTCGGTCCTTGGCGACTTCGCGTTCCCTTAATCATATGTAATTCCGGGTCCGTGACACAGCGTGCTCGAAGCCGAAATGTTTTGATGAACGGACGGGGTGAACTAGGTACTAGTTGTACCAGGGCCTGCCATCGCCCACGGTCACATACCCCCGCCCGTGTGCGATGCGACACACATCGCACATGGGTATTTGATCTTAACCATGTGCGAAGTGCTCACACAGGCAGAATTAGATGTCCGTGTACGATGTCACATCACACACGGGTATTGATCCACAACCGTGTGAGATGTAAGTGCGGCGCGCAACATGAAGAGTCGCCCCTATAAACCGCTGCCTCTTCGGTTTCTCATCTTCATTCCTATAAGCTGCCTCGTGCTCCGTAGATCCTCTTCTTCATCCCTCCAAATGCCACCTCTAGCCACGTGCTCCGTCGATCCTCTTCTTCCTTACCCCTCCAGCCACCTCCTCGATCTGTCGTAATGGCCGCTGGAGGGAGCTCTTCGGGGAAGCAGAAGCGTGAAGCGTCGCCCATCCGCGAGGACCGCATCGAGATGACCATGGCTATCTCTCGCGCCACTGCCACCACACTGGAGTTGGTTGACTATGGACCCACCGACCAGACCCTCCTCTGTGCGTACAACGCCGACCCCATCAATTACTCCGATGCGTACGCCATCTGGTGTATCCTGGAAAAGAAGTTTCCACGGCACCGCAGTTTTCTCCTCGAAGCTCACCATGAGCCGGGGCGTATCCTCGCCCGCTGCATGAACAAAAATATTGTCCTGCGCCTCCACACGAAGTGCTTCCGGTGGGGTGCCAAGATGGTGAGCTTCTTCATAGTTGCTAATGTCTCTGCTCTGAACCCTGACCTTGTGGATGAAGATCTGCTGCTGGAGTCGATTTAGATAGTTTTATTTCCCTTTGCTTCACATTATGTTTGTACACATATGCATGAACTAGGCTTTTGTTATGTAACGTAATGTTTGCTCTTTGCAACAACTGGAAGAGGCCTTTTGTTATGTAATGCCTTGTTAATCAGTGTTGGAAATGTCTTGTTAATCTGTGTTCGAAATGTCTTCTTAATCTGCGTTCGAAATGTCTACTTTCTGTCTGTAAATTTCTTGTTAATCTGTGTTGGAAATGTCTTCTCCACCTGTGTTGGAAATGTGTGACTCACATCGCACACGGGCCAGAGCATCTGACCATGTGCAATGTGAATCACATTGCATATGATCTACTGGTTCTGACCGTGTGCGATGTGACTCACACCACATCGCACACGAGCTGTTGGAGTTCACTGTTTGCGATGTAAGTCACATCGCACACGGGCTACAGGTGTTCACCATGCGATGTGACTCACATACAGG
Organism: Stipa capillata; assembly: GCA_019208055.1. Classification (NCBI taxonomy): domain Eukaryota; kingdom Viridiplantae; phylum Streptophyta; class Magnoliopsida; order Poales; family Poaceae; genus Stipa; species Stipa capillata. The sequence continues at coordinate 4,363 of JAGXJF010000460.1, forward strand.
AGTTGATCATCTATAGTTCAATCGATTACGTATTCGAAATGAATATCAAAATCAAAATTCTACGATGACTCCACAAGATAATTTGCTAACTTCAACCGATTGCATATTTGAAATGAGTATCAGATTCAAAAATTCTGTGATGACTTTTCGAAACATAATTTGCTTACTTCAACCAATTACGTATTCAAAATGAGTATCAGATTCAAAATAAATCATGAGTCCACTACATGATTTCCTTTGTATACTAGCCCATCGGAATGATCTTGGCGTACGTAGCAAGTTTCCCCTTGGTCTTGCTCATTGATTCTTATGCGTTCTCCAATAGGTGGCAAGTCATTGAACTGATTGTATTCATCCTCGTCAACAACATTCTCAACTCCTACGATCCTCCTTTTTCCATGCATCACTACATGGCAGTTCTTATGTGCGAGGTCTTTCACATAGAAAATGTGGGTAGCTTGGGAGGCTAAAATGAAGGGTTCATTTATGTATCCCAATTTGCTGAGGTTGACATAAGTCGAGCCGTAATTATCGACTTTGACATGTCTGAGATCGACCCATTTGCACTTGAACAATGGAATCCAGAATGTCACGTAGTCAAGCTCCCAAATCTCCTCTATGATCTCGTAGTAAAATTCCTTCTGTCCATCTGAATCTATGGCTTCTACTCAGACAGAGCTATTCTGAAATGTGGTCTTCTCATCTCGATCTTTCGTGTAGAATGTGTACCCATTCATGTCGTACGCTTGCCAACTATGAACTGTAAATGCTGGCCCTTTGGCCAACCACGTTAGCGTGTCATCTGTCGGCCCGTCTACGATACGGTTATGCAACCATTGGCTGAATATCTGGTTGTGCTTGTTCAAGATCCGACTGTATGGCACTTTTGGGAACTCTTGCCAAGGGGAAACTATTGTCATGTGCTGTAAGATCGTAAAATGGGCAATGTCAAATAGATGAGTATCCTTCCAGCTGACTTCTTTTCCGATAGTCCCTTTTTAAGATAGCCTTCCCTCATGGCGAGACCTGGGCACACCAATAGGCTGTGAGTTGTGCATGTAATCGGTGCAAAACTCAACCATCTCCTCCGAGGTATACCCTTCTACGATACTGGCCTCGGGCCGATATCGATTCCGAACATAGTGCTTGAGTATTCCCATGAACCACTCGAACGAATACATGCTGCGTAGGAACACAGGCCCGCACATCTTTATCTCGTACACAAGGTGTGTAACGAGATGAACCATGACATCAAAGAATGAGAGCGGGAAGAACATCTCAAGCTGGCATAGAGTCTTCACAACCTCCTCTTGCAGATCATCCAATGTATCAGGATCCATGACCTTCTAAGATATCGAGTTGAAGAAATCACAAAATCTCATGATCGCCTCTCGAACTTTTGTGGGCAGAATATTTTTGATTGCCACCGAGAGCATTTGTGTCATCATTACATGGCAATCGTGTGACTTCATGCCAATTAGTTTCTTGTCTTCCATTGGAACAAGACTCCTGATGTTTGCGCAATGACTAGAGGGGATTTTGACACTATACAAGAAGCCCAAGAACTCTATTATTTCCTTCTTGGATAAAGTATAACAGGTAGGTGGGAGATACATCTGGCCCTTATCTTTCTTTATTGGAGCTAACTCTGGTCTGATGCCCAAATGGACCATATCCATTCGTGACTTGATGCCATCCTTCATTTTGTCTTTCATGTTCAGTAATGTACCAAGAACACTGTCACACACGTTCTTCTCGACGTGCATGACGTTGATGCAGTGACGTACATCTACATCCTTCCAATAAGGTAAGTCCTAGAAAACTAATTTCTTCTTCCACACGCTCTTCTCACGGGGGTGTTTATGTCCCTTGCCAAGCACGACATTCACATCCTTTACCATCTCACTGACCTTATCACGGTAAAAGGCCTTGGTTTTGCACCTCTTTCTGTATTACCATCAAATTGTTCCTTCATGTTACGGTAAGGGTGATTTCTTCTCAGGAACCTCCGATGACACATATATACGGTTTTGCACGAGAACGGAAGCCAGACACTCGCGGTATCATCTATGCATGTGACACATGCTTTGGCTCCCTTTGTACTCTGCCCCGAAGCATTAGCAAGTGCTGGATAATCCTAGATGGTAAGGAGTAACAATGCACGTAGATCGAATGACTCCTTTTTGTACGCATCCCATGCCCCCTTTCTCTTTCCACAATGTTTGTAGTTCTTCCACCAGTAGCCTGATGTAAACATCGATGTCATTTCTAGGTTGCTTTGGCTCCTGGATAAGCATCGACATCATGATGTACTTCTTCTTCATGCACAGCCAAGGAGGAAGGTTATACATACACAGAAGCACAGGCCAAGTGTTGTGTCTGCTGCTCATGCTGCCAAATGGATTCATTCCATCTGTACTCATTGTGAATCTTACATTCCTTGGGTGATCGCCGAAGGTTGGGTACTTCGTGTCGATTCTTCTCACTGTGCAGCATCAGCTGGGTGTCTCATCTTTCCATCATTCTTACGTCCCTCTGCATGCCAACGCATCAGCTTCGCTTCCTTCGGGTTTGCAAATAAACGCTTCAACCGAGGAATTACAGGCAAGTACCACACAACCTTATTAGGGACTCCTGTCTTGATCTCATCATCGGCCTTATCTTTGTCTTTTGCAAACTTACGCTTGTATCGAGGAGCTTTGCATATCGGACATGAATGCAAATCTTTGTACTCATTGCGATAAAGCATACAGTCATTCTTACATGCGTGTATCTTCTGTACTTCTAGTCTCATGGGGCAAATCAGCTTCTTGGCTTCGTAGATGTTTTTTGGCAACTTATTTTCATCTGGAAGCATGTCTGCAAAAAAGACATAACATCTTTGTGAAGCTCGTGTCCGACCAGCCGCTTTCTGCCTTCAATCTCAAGAGGTCAAGTATTGCTTACAACTTGGAGTGCTTTGCCTTACAGTTTGGATACAATGGTTTCTCAGCGTCTTCCATCAAGCCCATGAATTCCCTGTATTCTGCATCGTCATGGTTGCTCTCGAAATCATGAATCATTTGTTGCAGATTTGGAATAGCAGTATCATTGCCATCGGAATCACAATCGTCGCCATCAGGCTGCCCATCATATGGGTTTGGCATATGATCACCGTCTTTGTTTTCTATGTGCAAGACTGGCTCTTCACTGTGCTTGATCCAACATGTATATCCCGTCTTGAAAGCCCTCCGAAACAAATGTTCTTTGATCACTCTTGGGTCCTCCCATAGTCTAGAATTTTCACATTCAACACATGGACAGAAAATCAGCAGTTCCCCCTTGTTCCTCATGTCTGCCTCGGTGACTTTCCTAAAACCAACGACGCCACTGATATATGCTCGACTTGTACGACTCTCGGATATCCAACCTCGATCCATCTACAGGATTTCAAACAACAGAAAAACTACATGGCATGATATTGCTAGCACTGCATGCAGAATATCTGAGCTAAAACCGAAGGACGACTTGATGCGGATTATACGCGTACTGATTTTGCTAGCAGAGCTCACATATAGCCGCCCCGGCCCGCCAATGCCTCCACCGCCGCAGCTGCCACCCGCCGCCACCACCGCCACTCCAATTAGCCGCCGTGTGCCACCCCTCCAACAAGCCGCCGCCACCGCCCTTACAACAAGCTGCCGTTCCTGAGCACTCGAACTGAAGGATTTAGGTCGAGCTCGGTACTGATTTAAGTGATATGATATCGCACACGGGTTATCAAAATTAACCGTCACCGATACTTACAACATCGCACACGGTCATCAAACAAAATCCATCACTGATACCGGCTAACTATGAAAAAGTTAAGAATTTCCAAAACGAGACATCACGCACGGTCGCCCGAAAAAACCGTGTGCGATGTGGAGCCACATCGCACACGGTTCCTATGAAGCAACTGTGTGCAATGTGCCTCACATCGCACACGGTACCTATGAAATAACCGTGTGCGATGTGAGGCACATCGCACATGGTACCTATGAAATAACGGTTATTAGAAAATACCCGTGTGCGATGTTCCTCACATGGTTTCTCAGAAAAAAACCATGTGCGATGTGCCTCGCATCGCACATGGCCCAGTTTGCCATGGCACATCACACACGAGCCTGAAATGTTGACCGTCTGCAATGTTCACATTGGTGACGGGTATCGGCTAACCGTGTGCGATGAGGGGTCTTAAAAGACCTGTTCTGTACTAGTGCATTATGAACACTTTTATGCTACCTAATGTATGTAATGTTCTATTACTTAGGAACCACAGATGTAAAGATGATGGCAACAAGACAAGAGGAGGTGGAGATAGGAGCAGCAAGATAAGAAGCAAGAATGGTGATGATTTGTAATCCAGCTACTATAAGACTTCAAATCCACAAAATTGATATTTATCATCTCATCAAAAGATCAGACACTCCCATTGCCATCATGTGATATCAGAGCTCAAGGTTGCTCGGTGAGGATTTCTAATTTTCATAGTAGTAAATTCATCTTTACCTACTGTTCACATAAAGCCACAAAAATTATATATTAGTAGATTATCCCTTTCTAAACCAATCTGAGCCTTCGCAATTTTCTTTTCAGTGCATTGTATAGTTGAATTCTTGGTTGCATCATCGTGTCGAGTTGCTGATTTCTAGTTTAGTTAGTTGTCTAATTTAATCTTCTTCTAGATTGCATCTTGTTCATGCTACTATAGATCATCACCGTCCATCCTGTCCTACTACAAGATATCTTCGCTTCCACCACAACTATCACGATCGTGCACCTTTGCCACTGCCATTCGGCAGCACCTATCACTTTGTTGGCTGCTACATGAAGAAGGAATAGAATAACTGTACCCATCTAGGTTTCGAATACAACGAAAGAGTTGGTTTCTGACAGAGTTAAGGGAATTCAAATCAGTTTCCAAAAAGGTTGATTTCGAGGTGATTTCAGACTCAATTTTGGCAGGTGTTTAGAATCGGCTGAAATATGGCAGAGTACCTTATCTAGTCCTAACTTGGATCACCACGAAGTTAGTTTCGTGATCTAGAGACCTTTCCTGTAAAACAACCATAACTTTTGCATACAGACTCTGGTTGGGCTAATTTTTGAGCCAAAACAAGGGGAAGGAAAAATTCAATCTGAAAATCATTCACCCATTTCTCAAGGTCACTTATGAGTCCTTTTTTAATCATTATTTCCTTATGTTTAATTATGATTTACCCCATTCACTGTTGCCTAATTCGCTAATAATTACTTCACTTGTGTAAAATCTTTTTGTTTGTGTCTCCTACACAGGGATTTGGTGGAATACATCTTTCATGGGGAATTCATGATAATCAGCATCAATTTCGGGTTAAATCAGAGAAGTTACAATTACCAACTCCAATTGAGGATTTAATGGTTGGAGGTTGTAGGCCTCATCAACTCGAGTTCAATGGTTCAAAAATCACCTCAATCGCAGTTCATATGATTTTTTATGGTTAAAATATGAAACCCTGCCCGGAGGCTAATTCCAGAAGTTTAGTCGACCTTTGGTACAGCCAGTACGGTCGTACTGTTGGGTTGTACCGCACACCATCGGGTACACTAAAACTTACATGAGTTCTTCATTTCAACTCGGAATTGATCGCCATTTGTTGCATTGAAACTGTAAGAGGATGAGGAACAGCATGAAGACATCCGAAACAACTCTTGGCTCTTGGATTAGATGGGTATGAAGATTTAGGAAGGAGAAGACACAAGTGAAGCTATAAAAACACCCTTGGAAGAGGACGCCCCAATCTCATCTATAGCAGCCAAGAACACCTCCCCAACACCTCTACCACGTGATCCAAGCAAGAGGAAGAAGAGGGGAAGCCATGCCTTCACCACCGGCCCTAGGTTGCGCCGTCAGCCTCCTCCGCCATCTTCTTTGTCCGTGACGACCATGACTCCTCCATTGGCTACTGTTCTTGTAGGACTAAACATGTGGACAGAGATAATGAATTGTTCCCTTACGATTTATCATCTCAATGCATTTATGTTTGAGTGATTAACTCAGTTCTAGGTTGAGGTGATCTAGTATGTCCAATTAATGTTTACAATTACTTTATTATGCATGTTCTCTTCCTGTTATTTATCTTAATGGTTAGAGATGTGCAATCCATCGGTTGGGTTAGAGACATCTACCCATGAGACTACACGCAGAGTAGATAAGTGTATATTTGAATCGACTAGACCTTAGAAGTGACAGTACATTGGTATCTTGAGAGGAGCATATTGCATCTAAGGAGTAACAGTTATCCATAAGGCTTAAAGCGTTGTTTCGGTCTTTATGGCCTAAATATCTTTACGAGTTGTGTGATTAGAAATATCGAAAAATGGATTATAGATACGTGCAGTACCGGTGTAGGAGGAGCATGGCTATTAACGAAAAACTATCTACATAATTAATATAGTATTGTTTGCATGCCCAGGTAGTACTAGTGAAATCGAATCTTGCAACTATATTTGTTTGTCTTTACTTTCAGTATTTAATATTTGTTTGCTTATATTAGTCATTATATATCTCCAACATCAATTACCTTGTTTAAGTAATATTAGAATAAACTTATGCGCTAGTGGAACTACATTAGGTGACAAGTGTAGTTACGAGAAAGGTGAGAGCCATCCATTGCTCCTGTGATTTGATATCTTTGGCAAAATACTTCCCGGTCATCAATCACCTCACCCCCGTGTACGCACGAACGACCCCCAAAAAAGGTCATTTAGGGCCCCGATATGGCCCTAGAAAGACTTAAAATTTTTTGAAAAAGTTTCAACTTTCTCTGATTGGGTTCAAAATTTACAGAGATCTTCCCAGACACCTACTAATCACCACTGTGCAAATGGATCATCAATCCAAGTCTCCAAATTCCCCATAGCACGCTGCCTTTTCTTGCCATAGCACCACTTTTGGCCTGTTTCTTTTGGTAAATTGAGTTTCTAAGATAAAAATAGAAAGAGATAAAGAAAAAGAAGCCATACAGAAGGCCAGATATAATACTCAGAATTCTTGCTCTCTTTTAGGGTTGTTTGCATCACCTCTTTCGGAGCTTCACTTATATCTTTCAGACATTGATTAGCTTGCTCTTTCTAGCCTAGGGCCCACAACTAGTGACTAGTACTTGAGCAATTATTCAACTTGCATTCTCTAGTTTGATTATTGTTAATCCTTGCTACTATATTTGAGCATGTGCAAGCTACACAAATTCTACCATTGTACCGACGCTGCTCACTTGCAATCACTCCATCCAAGCCTTGGAGACTGTTCGACACTGCTAGTTGCCATCGCCACCTACTTACTTGGTAAGAACAGGTAAGAATTTGGTATAAGCTTGAGCATGAGCGACTTTTGAGCCTCCGGCACCTAGTAGTTGATAGGGACATATTACTTGTGATTTGTTTTCTATTTTCTAAAAATAATGATAGGCTCTTTTCAAGAATACTTGGTTATAAAGAGTACAATACTATCACCCGTTTGTTTCATCTTGTAAAGTTGAAAGGGAAGTATAGAGATGCCAATCCAAGCTAAGAGGGAATTTTGGAGGTTCTTTTGCAGGTCGTACAAGTCAATTTCAGAACCATTCACCCGCTGCCCCCTCCAACATAAACCACTGCACCATCTCCGTCCAACAACAGCCAGCGTCAATCTACTTCCACTACACCTTCACGAGTACCTGAAGAAAGCAAAGTCACAATAGCAGCCCCTGCACAAAGTTCATCTTTGGTTGCTTTGACAGGAAGAATACAAGAAACACAATATCATCATTCTAAGGGCTATGGGCACATGATGCAGAACTACCCTAGCAAGCGAGTTCTCTTGATCAAAGACAATGGTGAGTACACTTTAGATGGTGATATTGAGGAAGAATATACTATGCTTGCAACTGACCCTGCAGGTGATGAGCAACAAACTAAACATGAAGAGGACCAATATGGTGTTGAACTCATCGTTAAATACCTGAGCATAATAACGAAGCATGTGCTTAGTGCACAGATGGAGCGTGCTGAATAGAATCAATGCCATAATTTGTTCCAATCAAAATTCGTCATCAAGGAGCACTCATGCTATGTGGTCATTGATGAGGGAGTTGCAACAACATGGCAAGCATGGACATGGTCGAGAAGTTTGGCTTGACCACACAATAGCACCCACATCCTTATTACAACCGACGGTTCAACAATTATGGTAAGTTGAAGATAACATGCATTGTGAGAGTACACTTCTCTATTGGTTCTTATCATGATTGTGATGTTGTACCTATGCAAGCATGTTCTTTGCTATTAGGTAGGCATTGGTAATATGATAGAATACTATGCATCATGGTAGAACAAATCAATATATTCTTGTGTTTAAAGAAATAAAATCATTTTGTTGCCCATATCTCTTGAAGCAATTTTAAAAGATGAAGTAGAGAGAGCTAATCGAGAAAAGGAGAGTAGCAAAAGTGACAATCAGATTGTAGCTAAAGAACTTGTGCAGCATAAGAAGAAAGAACCTAGCGGCAAAAAGAATGAGATTAAGTTGAAAGGTTTTGTTTACTTGCTACTAATTCTGATATTTGTTGAGATGGAAGCTAGAATTCTGTTTTCTATGCTTTAGCGTGCAAAGAAGCTTTGGTTTCATTTGGGGATATGCCTCCTTCTTTGGCTACTATTGTTTCTAACATTTTGTAGCAGTTTGCTGATGTATTTTCCAAAGGAAGTACCACCAAGTTTGCCTCCAATTCGCAGAATTGAGCATCAAATTGATCTAGTTCTAGGAGCCTCACTGCCCAACCATGCACCACACAGGATCAACCAGGAAGAGACTAAACAAATTGAGTGACAAGTGCAATAATTTCTTGATAAAGGGTAGGTTCGTGAATCTCTAAGTCCTTGTGATGTACTAGTGATTTTATTGCCTAAGAAAGAAGGATCAGGGCATATGTGTGTTGATTGTAGAGTCATAAATAATATCACTATTCATTATTGTCACCCTATTCCTATGTTAGATGATATGCTTGATGAATTAACTAGCTCTACTATGTTCTCTAAAGTTGATTTGCGTAGTGGCTATCATAAAATCCACATGAAATTAGGAGATGAATGGAAAACAGCTTTCAAAAACTATGTTCAATCTATATGAGTGGTTAGTGATGCCTTTTGTTTAATTAATGCACCTTGTACTTTCATGAGATTAATGAAGAAGGTTTTGCGTGCTTTCATTGGTAGATTTGTGCTAGTATATTTTGATTAAATTTTGATCTATAGCAAATCATTAGAGGACCATCTTGATCATTTATGTGTTGTTTTGAATGCTTTACATGATGCAAGTTTATTTGGTAACCTTGAGAAGTGAACCTTTTGCACCGATCCAATATCGTTTCTTGGCTATGTTTTTACTCCACAGGGAATTGACGTTTATCGAGCCAAGTTGAAGCTACATAGAGTTGGCTGTCTCCTTAAACGGTCACACAAGTGTGAAGTTTTCTCGGTCTTGATGGATTCTATCAACACTTTGTAAAAGATTTCAGTACCATTGCCACACCTATGAATGAGCTTATTAGAAAAGAGTATCATTTATATGGGGTCTTTCAGAACATCAAGCTTTTGATACCTTGAAAGATAAGCTCACATATGCATCGCTTCTCCAACTTCCTGATTTCGATAAGAGTTTTGAACTTGGATGTGATGCTTGTGGAATTAGACTTGGTGGTGTATTATTACAAGAAGATAAACCTATTGCGTATTTCGGTGAGAAGTTGAGTGGGCCTAGTCTGAATTATTCTACTTATGATAAGGAGTTATATGCTTTAGTTCAGACTTTAGAGACATGGCAATATTATTTATGGCCCCAAGAATTGTCATACATTCTGATCATCAATCCCTTAAGCATATTAGAAGTCAAGCTAAACTAAACCGTAGACATGCAAAGTGGGTTGAATTCATTGAGTCATTTCTTTATGTCATAAAACACAAAAAGGGGAAGGAAAGTATTATTGCTGATGCATTGTCTTGGAGGTATATCAAGCTTTCACAAGTTGACTTCAAAAATTTTTGGTTAGAGACAATTAAAGAGCAATATGTGCGTGATCCTGATTCTAAAGATGTCTTACTGAATTTTAAACAAGGGAAGACTGAAAATAAATTCGTGGTGAATGACGGATTTGTGTTTCGTGCTAAGAAGCTATACATTCCAGTTAGCTTCGTTCGTCTTTTGTTATTATAGAAGGCGCATGGAGGTGGACTAATGTGACACTTTGGTATAAGAAGATGGAGGATGTACTTGCTGATCACTTCTTTCGGCCAAAGATGACGCGTGATGTCAAATGCTTCATTGTTCGCTGCACTACACATCAAATAGCTAAGTCTCGACTTAATCCAAATTGTTTATATTTGCTTCTTCATATTCCTAGCATACCTTGGGAGGATATTTCTATGAACTTTGTTTTAGGATTGCCTAGAATAAAGAAGGGGAGAGATAATATTTTTGTTGTCATGGATAGATTATCTAAGATGACATACTTTATATACCATGTCATAAAAACGATGATGCTACAAATTTTGCTGATTTATTCTTTCGTGAGATTGTTTGCTTACATGATGTGCCTAATACTATTATTTTTGATCATGATATGAAATTTCTTAGTCACTTTTGGAGAACGTTATGTGCTAATTTGGGGACTAAATTATTGTTTAGTACTAATTTTCATCCCCAAATCGACGGACGAACTAAAATGGTTACTAGAAATTTGTCTACTATGCTTAGGGATGTTTTAAAAAGTTTTAAAATGTGGGAAGAATGTGTACCTCATGTTGAATTTTCTTATAACGTTTGCCGTATTCTACTACAAGATGTGTCCTTTTAAGATTATTTATGGCTTTAGGCCTTGTGCACTGAATGATTTGTTACCTCTTCCATCTTCAGAAAAGGTTAATTTTGGTACTAAACAACGTGTTGAATTGATATTAAAAATGCATGAGACAACTAAAGAAAGTACAGAGCATATGAATGCTAAATATAAATTTGTTGGTGATCAAGGTAGAAAGGAAGTAAAATTTGGACCTGAAGATTTAGTGTAGTTACACTTAAGAAAAGATAGGTTTCCTGAATTGAGAAAGTCTAAGTTGATGCCTAGAGCTGATGGTCCATTCAAGGTGTTAGAAAGAATTAATGATAATGCATATAAGTTTGACCTACCTGTAGATTTTGGGGTTATCCTCATATTTAACATTGCATATTTGAAGCCATATTTGGGCGATGAAGATGAGCTTGAGTCGAGGACACCAAATTCAAGAAGGGGAGGATGATGAGGACATCTCTACTACTGGTACAACTACTACATCTGCTGACACTGCTCAAGTAACATCGGCTACCACTCCTCAAGTTGATATACAAGAACCAATGAGAAGAGTTGTGCACACCAACTTAATTATCAGATAACTTTGTTTCTCAACATACACTCAAATATTATGAACACTTGTGTTGCCATGTATGTGATGTTCTATTAGTTAGGAACCAAGAATATGAAGATGATTACAGCAAGACAAGAGGAGATGGAGCTAGGAGCAGCAAGAAAAGAAGCAAAAATTGTGATGATGATTTTTGTCTAGCTATTATAAGACTTTGAAGCCACCAAATCGATATTTACCCTCTCATTGAGAAATCACGAACCCTAGTTGTTATCACCTTCCTTCTAGGTATACTTGTTGCTTCGTAGACATATAGGGGTACACAAGTCAGAGGAGGCAGAGCACAACGCTCAAATGTGGAGATAGAGTGAATTGGGGTAGTGCGACCGGTCGGTACCACCGAATCTTTCAATAAAAAGCAGATTTAAATCTTACGTTGAACTTACTTTATTTAATGATCGTTCAGCATTCATCATGATGCCTTTAGAAAAGTCACTGAATAGAGGAGCCGGTCGCCATTGCTACCACCACACAAGCTTTGTCGTTGTTGCTGAGTGTGTATGCGTGTGGAGGATGGGGGAGGAGCACGGGGATAGGGATGCCTGTTGCCATCATCGTATATTCCTCCTTCGTTATCTATACTAAGATAAGGCATTTAATGCGTCGCTATCTGTCGCTGCAGGCGACCGTGAACCACGGCGGATCAGCGCAACATCCCAGCTGCCTCCCATCAAATAAAGCACATTTATTTGACAAATTATATCCCAGTAATTTTCTCTGTAATTTCGTAGTAACGCACATGTGGATGACATTAATGTAGTCGGTTAGTACGTGAAGTTAGCGTTTAGATAAGACGGATACGTTTCTTTTTCCTGGATTAACCAATGTGGATGACATGAGTTGTGACAATATATAGCAGACATAATCTGAGCCATATATTACGCAAAATTGACATTCAAGATTTTTTTCCCCTTTCTCTTAGAAGGTCGGAATTTCTATTTTTTATTTTTCTAGATCAATGTGGAAATTTTAAGCTTTTTCTGTCCTAAGCATGAGTTGTGGGCTTGAGGGGAACGTTTTTGTAAATAAAACACGTGTGCTTGTTTTATGATTTTTATCGTTAATAAGTGTTTCTTTAATTAGTAGTATGCTTTACTGCGTGACACATTCATCTGTGTACCGGATAGCCTAACATATCCTTTTGCTGCCATGTGCTAAAGTAGTTCGCTTTGGGCCAAGAAAAAAATCTTGCCACGTCCGTGTTGGACACAATTTCTCGAGCTAATTTGATTCGCTTGCGGCATCCGCATTGAACACAAATTCTATCGAATATAGATAACCTGAGTATGTGACCATATAACTCACAACTATCTCATTTGATCTTAGCCGTAGATTTCAGATATTACTGTAAATAATTTGGATGATGTGAATTAATATGGTGACTTGAAGGAAGCCTCCAATTAATAATAGTAACAAATATGTTTTTTTTCCATATTGGGTGGCGAAACTTTACAACGGCTTTACTAACGCAGCATGCAAGTCAAACAAAAACTTAACTATTATCTACTAATGCCCAATTTCTCCTGCACAGACCCGCTCATTTCTTGACATCATATTACTAAGCAACCCTATCTTCAGTTACCTTTTTTTTAACGGGTCTTCAGTTACCAGTTGATGTTAGCAAACCCCGACCCCACCAGGAGTGGGGCCCACTCCACAAGGGTGGGTAATTTTTCTATTAGTAACTCTAATGGATACTTATCCCTTTAGTTAGATTAGATGTGACTATAAAAGAAGGAGGAGAGGCAAAATCATTTGTACTGTACCTTTTGATCGATGAATTAATAAAAGCTAACTCCTCCTTCCCATAAACTGGTGTCTTTTACTTTAACTGTACCCATGTTCTTCTTGATCTTCTTACTCGACTACGACTACACCTCGTAGCGCAACATGAGGACCGGACTCGCCGGCAAAGTTTACACAACACGTCATCAGCACGACGCTACCATCGAGCGTTCTTCTTCTAGTCTCTTTTTACATCGTTTGAGGAGGTAAAGATCGATGAACACGTGAATAATGAGTTCTACCTCCAGTCTAGATTATATTTTTGTAATTTATTTTGGCATCTAGATTCATTTTATTTTCTACGCATGTGTGAATTTCCCCAGGAAAAACATCACGAATGAAGCCGCCGGCCAATGCTGATTGTTTTCCCTAAAAAAACGTTGTTGACTGAAGTCGTCGACCAATGCCAATCGGATCGAGGAATTGTTGATCACACGTGGGTAGACGACGTGCAGGTGCATGAACATGCACGCCACATCACCATGCTGCCTCGCACATGCAGCATTACCGACTCGGCCACGCAGCCTCCCCATGCTCCGTTTGCGCACGCTGACCGAGTAGCCAGCCAACCAACGCGCACACGACCAAAGCAAGCCAGCCTCACGCACGGGAAGCCGCTCATGGGACGCTGGCCTCATACGCTAGCTGCACCGCCACCCACATGCCACAACCCACGGCGCGGCCCCGTTCCCATGCCGGCCTGCACACCAGAGCCGCCAACGCCAACTACTACCGGCGCCACCGCATGGCCGCCACTGGGCAGCTAGGGCCGCCACTGCCCCTGTGCAGGCTGGGGTGGAGTGGTATTGGGCCAGGGCAAGGAAAGCCGAAGGCCCATTAGGAAGGCAGCAGAAAAGAAAAAAATATAAACAGGGGGCAGACACGTCGCCAATCTGACCGGGCCATTAGGCATTCTAGCCAGCCTGGGCCGCTGATCTGACCGGCCCATCAAGCGGTTTGACCGGCCTGGCCAGCCGGCGAGCACAAAAAATTGCATGGAGGCCCCTAAGTTTCTCTGTAATTTAACGCATGGTTTTTCTAGTACTATAATTTTGTGCATAAGTCCTTGTAGACTTCAGAATTAGTAGAAAATTTATATTTCATCATAAAAGGGCCTTGAGAAACCAATTTTTAAGTCAACTTTTTATTCTTTTTCCAATTTCTTAACATGTTTTTAATGATTACAAGTCTTTGCTTATATGTTGCACTGCTTTTGATTAATTATCATTTTGAATATTGCTTTTAATCTTCATGTATTTCATATATTGGCACGCTTCAAATATTGAAACATCATTAGAATTATTTTTGAATCCTTATTTGCTTTTGATACAATATTACTTGCGGTATTTTATTAAAATTCTTGCATGAAATGTAGAATTACTGGCATAACAATCTGGGAGTTTGACGAGTTGGTCCAGCATGGCCGCAACTATCTCACATGGGCGTCAGATGTGGAGATCCTACTTGAGGCTAGAAAATTTTGGAGAGTGATTGGTGTTGGTACCCAGGAAGTTACCATCATCACCACTGAGGAAAATGATCAAGCATTGCACTTCCTCGAGCACCATCTCTACAGTACTCTGTAGAACGAGTAAATGGCAGAGAGGAGTGCCCTTACCCTGTGGACTGCTGTAATCCCCAAACTTAACGATTAAGCATTCATGCATACATGGCATCACCCCGCACTACCTCATTTAAACGCGAAAAGGGTATAACTGTAAATTTATAGAATATGTTAATATCTCATCCTCGGTGGAAATTCATACAAACACCAATCAATTTATTTGAAGTATTCGAAGTAACAAAATCGTCGTTAAGGGTGGTGGAAATCATCGAACCCTTCAAAGAATCTCCGTCCCTAACCCTAAAACCCTAACGGTGCCAAAATTAGGGTTCGTCGATAGAACAACTTTAATGAGTCCAAACCTCCCCAAACTTCACAAATAGCTTGGAAAGTGAAAACCCTAGCCCCTTGTCAATTTTCATGAATTTTGGGAAAAATTTAAATCCTAGTCGCAGTGTAAACCCTAATTCGAACCCTAATTCCAATTTGAACTGGACACCCATTCAAATCTTCCCCAAATTGATTCAAACTCCCCCAGCAGCTCCCAAATAATATTATGAAGCTTCTGTAAAAATTTCAGATTAATTGGAGCTGATTTGGTACATAAAATGTCGAGGGGAATGCTTCTGGAAAATAGAAAAAAAAAGAAAAAGGAAAAAGAAAAACCCTAACCTACCTGGGCCGACAGCCCGTTCGGCCGGCCCGCTTCTCCCGCGCGCAGCCCGACCCTCCCGCGCGCGCCTTCCCTCCTCCTCCTTTCCGTCTTCCCCACAGGGAAGCGGCCCCGGGACCTATGCGCCTCTACCCGCTCCTCCTGTCGCCGCGGGCCCACGCGTCAGGCCGCAACAGCCACGTCTCCGGCGCCGGTTTGCCGCCATGGGCGGTGCCTCCCGCCCCTGTCCGAACTCCCGACCAGCTCGCCGCCCTATTTAACCCCGTTCCGACAGCCTCCCTTCTCCCCTCTCGCTCCCCTGTCCAAAACCCTAGCTCCCTCGCCGCGGTCACCTCCTCCAGCGCCGGTCCGCAGCTCCGGTGAGGAATCCTCACCGCTCTGGCGAGCCCCTTGCCCAATTTTCCCCACTGCCAAGCTCCCTATCCCCCACTGATCTTTTCCCTGTAAGTCCCAAATCTTGATTAAGGTTTATTGCACCTCATGCATACATGGCATCCCCTCCACCCCACACTTGTAAACTTTTGAAACAATGTATTGATGTATTGTCGAATACGTAAATATTTCATCCTCGGTGGGAATAGTTGCAAACACCAATCAATGTAATTAAAACTATAGAATATGTGCATATCTCATCCTTGAAAACTCAATTTGTGGAAATTAACACCAATCAATTTATTTGAAGTGTCGAACCTCGATAAAAGCCCTAATAAGGGGGTGGGTCCAGTGGGTCCCACCAGTGAATCCCCCTTTCCAACTTTCCCAACATTCACCACCTAAAAGTATTCCAAAACCCCCATGAAATCATAACTTGAATTGGATTTCCGAGGACAAACCCTAAAGTCCGAGAAACTAGGGTTTAGTAGATGGATAAGCTAGGATGGTTGGAAATGCCTCAAACTTTAGAAATGGGCATGAAATGGTGAACTCTAGCCCCCTGCCAAATTTCACAATTTTTGGAGAACCCTAGGACCTATCTCTAGTTCAAATTGCCGATTAGGTCAAAACCCTAGAGTTGTACTGGATCCCTATTCAAATCATCTCCAAATTGTGTCAAACTTGTACAATAGCTCAAGAATAATATTTAGAGCCTCTGGTAAAAATTTCAAGTCAATTGGAGCAATATTTGTACATAAAATGATAAGAGGAGTGATCAAGGAATAAATAAAAAGAAAAATCAAAAAAACCTAAACCCTAACCGGCTGCAGCCCACTCGGCCGAGGCCAACTGGGCCGGCCCACTCTCCTCGCGCGCGCGCCCGCGCCCCCTCTCCCACTGCCAACCGGGTCCACCGGTCAGCCTCTCCCTCCTCTCACTCCCCGCGCCCGGGCCCGCCTGTCGGGACCCGTCTTCCACGTCCCGCCTGGCTACTCGCCGGCGTGGGCGGTGTCCGACCGCCGGTCCGAAGCCCCGCCGCCCTTTATAAGCCACCGCTCCGACCGAGCTCATCCCCCTCAGCTGTTTCCCGAAACCCTAAGCCTCCCCTTTCCACTTTCAGCAAACCCTAGCGCTCCGATTCCCCTCCTCCGCCGTCTCTGCCCTCAGCTCCGACGAGCAATTACCCGAGCTCCGGTGAGCCCCGAGTCAATTCCTTCCACCCCCGAGCTCCCTCTGTTTCCCCTTTAACTCCTCCCCCTGTCATTTTCCAGGTCTGAGCCCAAATCGTCCCTGACGACCTCGTCTTCTCCGCCTCCGGTCAGCTACTCCGTCGAGCTCCCGAGCGAGTTCCAGTAGCTCTCCTCCTCCATCTTCTCCACCACTGGCTCCCCCTCGACCCCCTTAACACTCTCCACTGCCTCTCTTCGCAGATCCCCGTCTGGAACATCCCCGACGCCGGCGACCGAAGCCTTCCTCCGCACCTCGCCGTCGCCAGCCCCCTCTGGACCTCCCCGTGTTCATCTCTTGCGCGCATCAGCACCAAGGTGAGCTCCCGGCCGTGAACCCGTTCCTCCCGAGTAGATCCGGGCACTGGAGCTCAACTCCGGTGAGCCTCCGGTGACCCCGCCGCCGCACAAGCTCGCCGCCGGCCGGTTCCGAGTGAGCAGAGGAGAGAGAGCGAGCGAGAGAGAGGCCGGGTCCGACGCGTGGCGTGTTTTGGTTGGCTCCCGAGTGCCAGACCGAATGACAGATGGGTCCCGCTCCTGCTGACTCGGATAAGTGAGTCGGATTTCCGAGTGGCTTCTCGGGTACGCGTAAGAACAGGGACTCGGTCGGGGTAGGTTTCGGGTGACTCTAGCATTTAGGGTTAGGGTTAGTTGAGGGCAGAATTTTGAATAAAATTGAAATGGCCATAACTTTTGAACCACTTATCCAAATTTGAATATTTTTATATATTTGGAATCCTTATGAAAAACTCTACAAGATGGCTGAATCAAAAGTTAAATTCGATCACATGCACACACTGGAATCTGGGGTAGAAGATTAGCTAGTGTCGAGGGTCGATAAACCCTAGGTTTTCGACCCTAACTCCGATCTCGACAAATTGCACCTTTCTGGAATCCTTATGAGGTATCCTACAACATGGAATAGTTAAAAAGGCAGTAGAGTTACATGCATGTTATGGAACTAGGGTTAACCCCCCTTGTTTGTCGAGCCCCGTAAGCCCTAACTCGATAAACCCTAGCTGGAGACTCGTAGCTCCGAATAGAGTGATTCCAGCGGCGTTAGTTCGGTGTTCTCGAACACTTTTAGGTTAAACATGTTTGGGACCCTGACCCTCCAATTTGGGCGGGAGTTCCCAAAACCTTAACGCGTACTTGATAGATACTTAGCTTGCATGTAGGATAAGGCAACCTTAAGATGTTCACGAGGCTAACGCGAGTTCTCTTCGCCAACTAAAACCTAACACCAGCAACACTAACCATTCATTAGTTGCATTATCTTCATGCATACATGCTGGTTGTTCTGTGAGCACTTATTCCAAATACTCGATCTTCTTACACTAGACGTCGAAGAAGGAGACCCGCAAGCTCACGACTACACACAAGACCAGGAGCAGTTCTACGAAGGCAAGCAGAGCTTGTTGCATCTCTTTTATTATTCAATATCTGCTTATCTCGTCGTATGATGAATACGGTTATCTTGGTTATGAACTAGCATGCTAGGGTCTGTTTGGTGACATGTCAAATTGTGGTTGAAGTCAATTGAGATATTAAATATTTGAACCCATTTAAGTGAGATGTGAGAGTCGAAGGGAAAGTGGCCCATGGATAACCGTTGGTATCATTAAAGGAGCATGTTGCGACCAGAAGTAAGGAAGTGAGACCGTCGCGATACCAACCCTGAGGAGACTCCATGTGGTTAACTACTCTTGTCACACGTGGACGTTAGCGACAGCGATGCCGGGGTGTAGGTTGAGGCAACCCGAGTCCCTTGGGGCCTTGCAACCTCCAAGGGATAGGGCCCTGACTACACTCGGGATCGGCTGCCGGTGACGGTCCGAGAGATTAAAAATTGAGGTGTGGTGGTGATGGGACCCTGTCCATGCCCATATTGGCCGTTGTGCCCCATATTGGCCGTTGTGCCCCATATTGGCCGTTGTGCCCCATATTGGCCGTTGTGCCCCATATTGTACATTGAGACTTACATGTGACATGAGGTTGCCATCACACCCCCTGGTAGAGATATTTTGGAAATGTTGGATTGTAGGACATATTCATATTTTGATGTGAGAGTGGTTGATGTAATTTGATCTTGTTACTTATATTCCCGCATCATGTTTAATCCCCGCTATACTAGTATGCTTAGGACATCTAATCAAGCACGATTAAGTCTTGCGAGTACTTTGTACTCACCTAGGGCTTTCCTAGATCATTGCAGGTGAGCCAGTGGTCGAGGAATTCTTCGACGATGTCTAGTTTGTTGGTCTGCCTTGGTTGGTTATTTGGTTCGGGGAACCTGTTTTGTTAAACTGTTAATCAGCGACTCCTATGTCACTGTGGGACACCTTTATTTCGTTTCCGCTGTCGTTTAAAACTCCGTACTCGGATATGCTTTCAATATTGTAATAGCTAGTCCGATGTGGACAAATATCGTAGTTCTATTTCGTAGTGTTTTGTTGTGATATTCAAGTTGTTTTCCCAAGACTGCCCATATACCCTGCGTGTATGATATGAAGTATATGGGTTAGTCGTGAAGGACTACGGCCGTTCCTTGTGTTACTTTGTTGAGCGAGAACTCGGTTGAGTGACCCGCTGGCTGTGATGCTGTGCCGGCCAGGCAGGGTGTGGGTGGGTTCTACCGGGCTTTCGAGCGACCCACTAGCTTCGAGCTAGGTTAGGGTGTGGGTAGAACCGCCGGGCTCCTCCGACTCTACTCTGCACGGTAGCGTTCGTGAACGACTCTAAACCTTCACACGACCTGTGGAATTGAATGTGGCTCTGGGAAGCCCAGTCGCTTCCGGCCGGCTCGACCCACGGTGGGGTCGGGTGTCGGATCCCTCCACTGTGGTGCGTACGGCGCAGGTACCGTGCCACCCGGTCGACGGATGCCTTCGGTCCTTGGCGACTGTTCGTTCCCCTAGTCATATACGATTCCGGGGCCGTGACACACTGGATCTAGGGTTTGGGCGGAGGGTGCGAGGAGGGAAGAAGGGAGCTGTCGGGAGGGAGCTTTTAAGGGGCGGCGGCGGCTCGGACAGGGGGCTCCGGGAGTGGAGCACCGCCCACCATGGCCAGCGGCCGGCGGCGACGTGGAGGAAGGGACCCGACATGCGGGCCCGGGCACGGGAGTGAGAGGGAGAGGAGCTGACGGGCGGGGCCCGGTTGGCAGTGAGGGGAAGGGGGAGAAGGCGCGCGGGACGAACGGGCTGGGGGAGTTGGGCCGACCGAGGGAAGGTTCCGGCCCAGGGGGAGTTAGGGTTTCTTTTTTTTATTTTTCTTTTTATATTTTCTAGTTTTATTCCCCACGGCATTTTATGTACCAAATCAGCTCCAATTAACCTGAAATTTTTACAGGAGCCTCATAATATCATTCTTGAGCTACTGTAGGAGTTTGAATCATTTTGGGACTGATTTGACCTAGGTTCCTATTCAAATTCGATTTAGGGTTTGGATTCGGATTCGAGCTAAAATTGAGTCCTAGACATGTCCACAATTTCTAGGAATTGGTCAGGGGCTAGGGGTATCCCCTTTTAGGCTATTCATGGAGTCTTAGAACATTTCTTCTACTAGAGTTTGCTTCATTCGTCGAAACCCTAATTCTAGCATATTTAGGGTTTGGTGTTAGGGACGAGGATTCACCGGAAGGCTCGATGATTTCAACCACCCTTATCGACGATATTGTTAATTGAGTTACTTCAAATAAATTGATTGGTGTTTGCAACAATTATCCACCGAGGATGAGATATTAACATATTCTATAAAGTATATTCATATTACATCTAAGTTTAATTGAGGTGGGGGTGATGATGATGACATGTATGCATGGATGCAAATCAAAAACCTATCTATCGACTTTGGGTATTACAATCATGCATACATGCTGGACTTATTACCTTTTATCGTCTCTTTTCCGGTTCTCCGTATTGATTATAAAAGAATCTGAGGAGGAAGACCACCAGGCTTACAGCTCTCCGCAAGACCAGGAACAACCCGAACCAGGCAAGCAGAGCTTGTTGCATCTTTACTTTCCGTACTCTCGTGTATGCCCTTTTTATATGTGCTATGCGTATGAATGTTTATCGGTGAATCGTCGCAAGTTGCGTACACTAGCATGTGTAGGATGTGTCTTACGTCGATAACATCTTGTGGCTCTTCAACTAAATTGTTAAGTGAGTTGGGAGAGCCGAGGGCGTGCACAATGGGTACGGTTGGTGTGAATTGAAGCATGACGGCGACCCAGGTGTATGAAGGTTTTTGTCGCCATACCAACCCTATTTTCAGCGTGTCACCATCCCTTATCACACGGGAACGCTAGCGAGAACCAACACTGAGGATAGTTGGGGTAAGCCTCCATGCCCCTTGGAGGCTCGCTACCTCCTTGCGGTTATGCACTCACTATGCCTGCAGGGGTTGAGTTGTCGGTAGTGGTTCGAGAGATTACAAATGTAAATGTGTGGGTTGGATCAATTTGGATTTGATTTAGGGGCTGCCCTAATTGAATTGGATAATGTTTACTGGATTGATATGGATTGGACTCATGGGCTACCCCAATGGATTTAGATCGGATGATTTGATCTCGTGGTGAGTTGGTGAATATATGTTTGTATGTTGAGTTGTCCTGTTACTTAGCTTAACTTTATTTCACCTTATTAATGTTCCGTTCTTAACTTGTATATTGTTACTCCAAGAAGCATCCATGTTTAATCGTTGTTGTACTAGTATGAGTAGGACATTTAATCAAGCGCGAATAAGTCTTGCGAGTACGATTGTACTCACCCGGGTTATTCCTGGAGCTTGCAGGTGATCCGGTGGTTGAGGACTATTTCGATGATGCCTGAAATTGTTGCTTTCTCGGTTAGTTAGTCGATCAATGGGATAGGTTGTAGCTTTTGTTCAGCGGTAACTATGCCGCTGTGGGACTCATTTACCTTGTTTCCACTGTCGTTTAACTTCTCCGTACTCGGATATGTTTTCGGTTATGGCCGAATGATGTAATATGTTGTCCCATCGTGGACGGTCACTAGTAATATCATATATGTAGAGCTTTGTTGTGATGTCCGAGTTGTTAATTCTAGGCTGCCCTTACGCAATGCGTGTATGATATGAAGCGTTTTGGGCATGCCGTGAAGGGTTACGGTTGTACCGGTTGTTACTAGGTTGGGCAGGAATCGATTGAGTGACCCGCTGGCTGAGATGCTGTGCCGGCCAGGCAGGGTGTGGGCGTTCTACCGGGATTTCGAGCGACCCACTAGCCTTCGAGCTAGGTTAGGGTGTGGGTAGAACTGCCGGGCTCCTCCGACCTTGTCCTGTCTGGTAGTAATTGGGAACGACCCTAAACCTTCACCGGACTATGTAATCGTATGTGGTTCTGGGAAGATTGGTCGCTTCCGGCCGGCTCGCACGTGGCGGGTGTCGGATCGTTCTGTCTGGGTGCGTACGGCGCAGGTGCCGTGCCGCCGGGCTGACGAGTCCTTCGGTCCTTGGCGACTTCGCGTTCCCTTAATCATACGCAATTTCGGGTCCGTGACAGCTTGGTATCAGAATCGAGCTTGTATAGGATGGTGTACAACATTGTGACCGACCCGCAACAGCTTGGAGGGTGGGCTACCTTGTTGTGGAGAATGTTAGAATACCTTGGAGTGCCCCAGGAAGACCTCCCTGCTTTCCACGCCAAGACTTATAAGGTTCACGGGAAGACTCATTTTTGGATGGCCTGGGTCACTGTGAAAGTCTCGGATCTGGATCAGACCTTTACGGTACCCAGACCAACTGATACGGACGCCCGAATGGAAGCCTCAAGAAAAGCAGTCCTCCACCTACGGCATCACTTTGATGAGATCTTCCTATTCTCCCCCTTCCGTCTCATTCCCTAGATCACTGATGGAGGTACCAGCATCTATGTGCCAGCGCCAAGTGACAACGAAGAAGAAGATGAGACTGAGATAGAGACGATCAACCACATTGTTTGCGCGGAAGTAATGCACCAAAGGTTGTATCGGGACTACGGAAGCGCTACTCAAGAGGTGGAACGATTGACAAAGGTTAACCGCAAGCTTCGCTCTGAATTACGTCGAAGGTATCATGTGGCAAATGAAGATGAGTCTTACGGCGAGAGCCCCTATGTCCCCGTGCAAGAGCCGACCCCAACTCCATCCCGTGATACCAAGCAACCCCCGAATGCTGGAACCAAGCCACGTAAAAGGATGACGGCCCAACAGTACCTTCGACTCTTCACCCCAAGACCCTCAGAAGAAGATACCTCGACACCAGCTACTTCAGTTCCCACTAATGAAGCTGCTGCAAGAGAGGAAGAGGAAGAGGACCCTGAGGAGCGTGTGTGGTACACCACCAGCAACCCACCAACCGACGAAGATTAGGATGAGTGGTTGAAAGATAGGTTTCGAAGCACCCAGTCGTAAGAGTTAGTCGTCGTAGTGCCGATTGGATTCAAGTGGCAAGTTGTTGAAGGTCTTATTATGGATTGTAAACTGAACCAAACCCTAAGTCTTAGTTATCTTTTGGAGGCATGTAATTGGGTACTTGTGGCTGCAATTTTGGTATTTTGTATACGTTTATTTCACCATAAGGGTGATCTAAACCGCAGCCCACCTATGAACCATGTTAAGTGTGTAATGCAATCGAGGATTATGGTCAATCGGTTCTGCCTTGTTATGTGCCATGTTCATGACATATCTCGCTGTACTATAGTCCAAGTTGTTTTGCCTTCCTGACTTTTCGAGTTGCCGTCTCACTTCGTGTCCTTTGGTTGCAACAGAATGGCGTCAGGAACACGCGGAGCTGCTCGTGGACGCCGGGAACGTGAGGAGGAAGAAGTGCCACCCCCTTCCCAGCAGCCCAGTATTGCGGATCTGCTGGTGACCCAGAACCGGATCCTGGAGCAGCTTGCTCGCAATCAAGGCGGTGGAGGCGGACAAGCTAGAGGCAGCCTGTCCGAGTTCCAGCGAACGCAACCGCCCACCTTCGACCAAGCCGATGACCCGCTGGAGGCAGATAGCTGGATCCGGCAAATTGAAAGGAAACTCGAGCTAGCAGAGTGCGCTGAAGCTAACAAGGTCCGGTTCGCTTCCCACTGCCTGGCAGGCGCTGCCGCAGAATGGTGGGAAAACTTCTTGGCCACGCAAGTTGCTGGCCATGTGGTCACGTGGGACGAGTTCAAGACCGGTTTCCGCAATTTCCATATCCCCGACAGAATCATGAACTTGAAGAGGGAGGAGTTCCGAGATCTCCGTCAAGGCAAGAAACCCATCATGGAATTCCTTCGCGAATTCAACCACTTATCGCGATATGCCTCTCAGGAAGTTTCCACCGATAGAGAGAAGGTTCGGCACTTTATGGACAAATTGAACGATGAGATGCGGGCACGGCTAGCCACTGTTGACGTGTGCGACTTTCAGTACTTGGTGGATAAAGCCATTAACATAGAAGCAAGAGAGTCCGTTCTCAGCCAGAATCGCAAGCGCGAAAGAGAGATTCAGAAATCAGCCGCAAGTAGTTCACAAAAGCCGCGGATATGGCAGCCGCAGCCACCCCGCCCTGCATCACCGTATCCACCCAGGCCCCAAGGTTATGCGCCGCGTCCTCAGCAACCAACTACTCAACCTCGCCCTCAAGGAGGACAGCAGCGCCCTTTTCCAGACTTAAGCAAGGTTCGATGCTACAACTGCGGAAGCATGGGGCACTTTGCCAATTGCTACACTCAGCCCCGCACGGGACACGTATATGCCCCCAACCTGCAGCAAGGACAACCAGGAGGACGTCCCCAACCCAAAAGATCAGCTCCAACCAAGTCCCAAGCCCCCGGCCGTGGCCGAGTCAACCATGTCACGGCGGAGGAAGCACAGGACGCACCAGAAGTGGTGCTGGGTACGCTCTCGGTGAACTCAACTCCTGCTACAGTTCTTTTTGATTCCGGAGCATCCCATTCATTCATATCAATCAAGTTTGCACTTGACAATCGTATTCCTTCATCAGCATTGCATTCTCCTCTTATTATTGCAACTCCCGGCTCGGAGTTAAGGACCGAGCTGATTTGTGAGGGTGTTAAGGTAGAGATTGGCGGGGAGATGTTTCTGGCCAACATGGTAGTCTTGAGATCAGCTAGATTAGACGCTATATTGGGGATGAACTGGTTGGTCCAGCACAAAGCCAAGATAGACTGCGCCAGGAGATCAGTGTCTCTTACCTCTGAGTCCGGTAAGGAAGTAATGTTCGTATCCTCATCCCCGTCAGGATGTCTCTTTGCTTTGAGTGATACCCAAGATCAGGGAGTTGAGATGGTCCCCATCGTATGTGAGTACCTAGATGTTTTTCTGAAAGAATTGCCAGGTATGCCCCCTGATCGGGCAGTAGAATTTGTTATTGACCTTCCACCCGGAACCGCTCCTGTCTCGAAGCGCCCTTATCGGATACCCCCGAATGAACTGATAGAGATGAAGAAGCAACTCCAGGAACTTGAGGAAAAGGGTTTCATCCGACCCAGCTCATCGCCGTGGGGTTGCCCTACAATGTTTGTGAAGAAAAAGGATTCAAGTCTCAGGATGGTGGTCGACTACCGACCGTTGAATGAACTCACCGTGAAGAACAAGTACCCACTTCCACGGATTGATGATCTCTTTGATCAGCTAACCGGAGCTTGTGTCTTCTCCAAAATAGATCTCCGGTTAGGTTACCATCAGATAAAGATTAGATCCGAAGACATCCCGAAGACAGCTTTTACCACCCGGTATGGATCATATGAGTACACTGTCATGTCTTTCGGTCTAACCAACGCCCCTTCCACCTTCATGCAACTCATGAATTCCATATTCATGGAGTATCTGGATCGGTTTGTTGTCGTCTTCATCGATGACATCCTCATCTATTCTAAGTCTGAGTCTGAACATAAGGATCATTTAAGAATGGTACTGGATAAGCTCCGAGAGCATCGCCTCTATGCAAAATTCTCGAAGTGTGAATTTTGGAAACATCAAGTGGAGTTCTTAGGCCATGTACTATCCGCTACAGGTGTTGCAGTAGACCCGAGCAAGGTACAAGCCGTCCAAGAATGGAAGCAGTCTAAGTCAGTTACCCAGATTCGTAGCTTTCTAGGTCTGGCAGGCTACTACCGCCGATTCATTGAAGGATTCTCTTCCATAGCCAAGCCGATGACAGAGTTACTGAAGAAAGAGGCCAAGTTTATATGGTCCGACAAGTGTGAATAGAGTTTCCAAGAGCTTAAAGAAAGGTTGACTTCAGCCCCAGTGCTTACCCTCCCAGATGTTCATAAAGACTTTGAAGTGTATTGCGATGCCTCGCTGAATGGATTGGGCTGTGTCCTCATGCAAGAAGGCCGCGTGGTAGCTTATGCTTCACGTCAGTTACGTCCTCATGAGGCCAATTACCCCACTCACGACTTGGAACTAGCAGCTGTAGTTCACGCTCTCAAGATATGGCGCCATTACCTTATCGGTAACCGCTGTGAAATTTACTCGGATCATAAGAGCCTGAAGTACCTGTTCACCCAACCGGACCTAAATCTCCGTCAAAGAAGGTGGCTTGAGCTCATCAAGGATTACGACCTGAGTTTAAATTATACCCCTGGCAAGGCTAACGTCGTTGCTGATGCCCTTAGTCGAAAAGCTTATTGCAACAACCTCGTGATTATGGAACAACAGCCACCGCTTCATGAGGAGTTCCAACGGCTCAATCTGGAGATGGTTGAGCAAGGTACCCTCGCCACTCTTGAAGTAAAACCATCCCTTGAAGACCAAGTCAAGGCTGTCCAAGCTCAGAACGTCGGAATGCAGAAGATTCGAGAGAAAGTGAAGACTGGGGCAGCGACCTGCTTCACCGAAGACAAGGATGGAGTACTGTGATTTGGAAAGCGACTCGTGGTGCCCAAGGATCGGGAGCTAAAGAACCTCATTCTCCATGAAGCCCATAACTCACCGTTAGCCATTCATCCTGGCAGCACCAAGATGTACCAGTACCTTCGTCACAGGTTTTGGTGGACCCGAATGAAGCGAGAGATCGCTCAATACGTTGCCGAGTGCGACGTGTGTCGCCGGGTGAAAGCCGAGCATCAGAGACCAGCAGGCCTACTTCAACCACTCCCTATTCCTGAATGGAAATGGGAAGAGATTGGAATGGATTTCGTGGTAGGCTTACCGAAATCCCCGAAAGGCAATGACGCAATATGGGTGATTGTGGATCGCCTCTCCAAGGTCGCGCACTTCATCCCAGTGAAAACCACCCATAAAGTGAGCCAACTGGCAAGGTTGTACATTTCCCGTATCGTTTGCCTCCACGGTGTTCCCAAGAGAATTGTTTCAGATAGAGGCACCCAGTTCACCAGCCGATTCTGGAAATGTTTACATGAAGCCATGGGAACTTCTCTATCCTTCAGCACCGCCTTTCATCCCCAAACCAGTGGTCAAGTTGAGCGGACAAATCAGATTCTTGAAGACATGTTGAGGTCGTGTGCACTCATGCTGGGTTCCAATTGGGAAGACTGCTTGTCATATGCAGAGTTCGCCTACAATAATAGTTATCAATCTAGTCTCGGTATGGCACCCTTTGAAGTACTTTACGGGAGAAAGTGTAGGACTCCCTTGAACTGGTCCGAGACCGGCGAGAGACAGTTCTTCGGACCTAACCCGATTGAAGAAGCCGAAGATCTAGTCCAACTCATCCGAGAACGTCTTCGTGAAGCTCAGTCCAGGCAGAAAAGTTATGCCGATCCTCAACGCCGTGAAGTTACCTTTCAAATTGGGGACAGTGTGTATCTCAAGGTCACCCCATTCAGAGGCGTCCGCCGCTTTGCAATGAAAGGAAAGCTAGCTCATCGTTACATCGGTCCTTATCGAATCCTAGCCAGACGAGGAACTGTGGCGTACCAGTTGGAATTACCTCCAGAGCTATCTCGGATGCACGATGTCTTCCATGTGTCCCAGCTCAAAGCCTGCCATCGAATTCCCGAGACGAAGATCAACCCTGAAATCGACGTACTACATGAAGACCTCTCTTATCGAGAACATCCGGTGTGTATTCTCGATGAGATGGAACGCAAGACTCGAAACCGCACCATCAAATTCTTCAAGGTACAATGGAGCAACCACACCGAAGATGAAGCCACCTGGGAGCGCGAAGAATGGCTCAAGACCGAGTTTCCATCGTTATTTGTCGACCATTAGAGATCTCGGGTCGAGTTCTTTTTAAGGAGGGTAGGTTTTGTAATACCCAAACTTAATGATTAGGGTTTTGACCTGCATTCATGCATACATGGCATCATCACCACCTACACCTTAATTAAACTTAGTTGCATATCGACTTCACTTTATAGAATATGTTAATATCTCATCCTCGGTGGATAATCGTTGCAAACACCAATCAAATTATTTGAAGTAACCCAACTAACAATGTCAAAACACCAATCAACTTATTTGAACTACTCGAATTAGCAATATCGTCCACAAGGGTGGAGGAAGTCATCGAACACTCCGGTGAATCCCCGTCCCTAACCCGGAAACCCTAAGGAGCTAGAAATTAGGGCTAGGTGGCAGGGCAGATTCTAGTAGATAAAAATGTTCCAGGATTTCATACTTAACCCCCAGGGTAGAAACCCTAAACCCTCGCCAAACTTCAGAAATTCTGGAAACCTAATTGAAGGGTAAAACCCTAAGTCGGAATTTGAGCGGAGACATGAGTCAAACATTGCCCAAAGCAATTCAAACCCTTACAGTAGGTCCCATAAATCACCTTGAAGTCCCTGCCGAAATTTCATACTTTTTGGAGCTATTTTGACACATAAAATACCACAGACACAAATCCCAAATCAAGCCCTAATTCAAATTTGAATTAGAAACTAGGTCAAATATTGTTCAAATTGATTCAAACTTTCTCAGTAGCTCACAAATAAAGTTTGGAAGGTCTGGTAAAAATTTCATAAATTTTGGAGTTGATTTGGTACATAAAATAACAAGGGGAATGCTTCTGGAATCTATAAAAAGAAAAATAAAAAGAAACCCTAATTTCCCCCTGGGCCGAAACCCTCTCGGGCGGCCCATCTCCCCAGCCTGCTCAACCCGCGCGCGCCTCTCTCCCCTTTCTTCTCACTGCCACGCGGGCCCCGCCTGCCAGCCTCACCCCGCGCCTCCCCTCTCTGTTCACGCGCCCGGGCCCGCCTGTCATCCCGCCCGCGCCACGTCGCCGTCGCCCGTACGCCGGCGTGGGCGGTGCCCCGCCCCCGACGCCACCGGTCCGAGCCGCCGCCGCCCTTTAAAAAGGAGCGCCCCGACCAGCCATTGCCCCCTGTCCGAAAACCCTAGACCTCCGCCCCCTTTCTCCCCTCCGCTCGGTGCCGAAGCCTCTCTGCGCCGTCTCCTTCCCGAGCTCCGGCGTCTGCTCCGACGAGCAATTGCTGTCGGTAGGGTGTTCCCCGAGCTCCTCCGACCACTCCCTGAGCTCCCTCTCCTCTCTGGCTAACCCCCTGCTCCTCCATTTCGTAGATCCGCCCCTGGGAGCTCCTCATCGCCTCGGTCTTCTCCGCCTTCTTCCCCAGCCCCGACCGCAGCTCCGGTGAGCTCTCGCCTCGGCTCCAGAGGCCCCCGTGTCCCATCATCTAGCTCCAGAGGACCCACTCCTCTCCCTTAACCTCCCCATCCCCTTTTCCTTGCAGATCCCGACTTCCAGCATCCTCCCCGACGAAGCTCCGGTCGCCGCCGCCTCTGTCACCGTCGCCGGCCACCCTCCCGACCTCCTCCGTCCTCCCCGAGCACCAAAACCACTTCAGGGTGAGCTTCCCGAGCCCTAGCGTCCTCCCCCGAGTAGATCCGGGCCCTCTAGCACTCTGGAGCTTAGCTCCAGCGAGCCTCCGACGAGGGCGCCGCCGTCTGAGCCTCGGCTCCGGCCGGTCCCGAGAAGAAGAGAGAGAGAGAGTGAGGTCCCAGGCCACGTGGCGTGCCCGGATTGGTTCCCCGACCACCCGAGTCGCTGACAGAGGGGTCCCGCGCACCGCTGACGTGGATTAAGGGTGGGAGGACTCGGGTAGCATCTCGGGTGCGCGTAGGATTTTAGATCCGCTCGGGGTAGACTTCGGGTAGACCTAGCAATTAGGGTTTCGTTGGTTTAGGGCAGATTTTGAATGGAATTTCCAACATGCATAACTTTCAAACCACTCATCCAAATTTGATAAATTTTATATATCTGGAAAGCTTGTGAAATTCTCTACAATATGGCTGAATCAAAAGTCAATTTTGAGCACATGCACACACTGATATTTAGGGTTGTTGCTTAGTCTCCGTCGAGGGTCGATAAACCCTAACTTCGCAACCCTAAACCCAAGTTCGATAAGCTTCACAGTTCTGGAATCCTTGCGAAATTTCTTATGACTTGGAGCAATTGGAACACCAGTAGGGACACATGTAGGGTATGGCCTTGTTGGGTGCAAGTTATTAGCCCCTCCTAACGTCTTTCGTCGTCAAACCCTAACTCGACCCTAGTAGCCCTAGATTGCACGATCTCAACCCCCCTTAGCCTCGAATTCCAGTGCACTTTCATATGATAAATAGTGTATGTCAAGATCATCCTTGGTAAGTAATAACATTCAAACCCTACCACTGCACGAAATGACATGCATGTAAAATTAGGGTTTTGCACAACTTCTATTAACTCACTCTAAGGAATTGGATTACTATAAGTTTCAACCATCATTAAGCCACTATAATAATGCATGTCTAGCATTGTACATCATGCATACATGCTGGACTTATTACCTTTTATCGTCTCTTTTCCGGTTCTCCGTATTGATTATAAAAGAATCTGAGGAGGAAGACCACCAGGCTTACAGCTCTCCGCAAGACCAGGAACAACCCGAACCAGGCAAGCAGAACTTGTTGCATCTTTACTTTCCGTACTCTCGTGTATGCCCTTTTTATATGTGCTATGCGTATGAATGTTTATCGGTGAATCGTCGCAAGTTGCGTACACTAGCATGTGTAGGATGTGTCTTACGTCGATAACATCTTGTGGCTCTTCAACTAAATTGTTAAGTGAGTTGGGAGAGCCGAGGGCGTGCACAATGGGTACGGTTGGTGTGAATTGAAGCATGACGGCGACCCAGGTGTATGAAGGTTTTTGTCGCCATACCAACCCTATTTTCAGCGTGTCACCATCCCTTATCACACGGGAACGCTAGCGAGAACCAACACTGAGGATAGTTGGGGTAAGCCTCCATGCCCCTTGGAGGCTCGCTACCTCCTTGCGGTTATGCACTCACTATGCCTGCAGGGGTTGAGTTGTCGGTAGTGGTTCGAGAGATTACAAATGTAAATGTGTGGGTTGGATCAATTTGGATTTGATTTAGGGGCTGCCCTAATTGAATTGGATAATGTTTACTGGATTGATATGGATTGGACTCATGGGCTACCCCAATGGATTTAGATCGGATGATTTGATCTCGTGGTGAGTTGGTGAATATATGTTTGTATGTTGAGTTGTCCTGTTACTTAGCTTAACTTTATTTCACCTTATTAATGTTCCGTTCTTAACTTGTATATTGTTACTCCAAGAAGCATCCATGTTTAATCGTTGATGTACTAGTATGAGTAGGACATTTAATCAAGCGCGAATAAGTCTTGCGAGTACGATTGTACTCACCCAGGTTATTCCTGGAGCTTGCAGGTGAGCCGGTGGTTGAGGACTATTTCGATGATGCCTGAAATTGTTGCTTTCTCGGTTAGTTAGTCGATCAATGGGATAGGTTGTAGCTTTTGTTCAGCGGTAACTATGCCGCTGTGGGACTCATTTACCTTGTTTCCGCTGTCGTTTAACTTCTCCGTACTCGGATATGTTTTCGGTTATGGCCGAATGATGTAATATGTTGTCCCATCGTGGACGGTCACTAGTAATATCATATATGTAGAGCTTTGTTGTGATGTCCGAGTTGTTAATTCCAGGCTGCCCTTACGCAATGCGTGTATGATATGAAGCGTTTTGGGCATGCCGTGAAGGGTTACGGTTGTACCGGTTGTTACTAGGTTGGGCAGGAATCGGTTGAGTGACCCGCTGGCTGAGATGCTGTGCCGGCCAGGCAGGGTGTGGGCGTTCTACCAGGCTTTCGAGCGACCCACTAGCCTTCGAGCTAGGTTAGGGTGTGGGTAGAACTGCCGGGCTCCTCCGACCTTGTCCTGTCTAGTAGTAATTGGGAACGACCCTAAACCTTCACCGGACTATGGAATCGTATGTGGTTCTGGGAAGATTGGTCGCTTCCAGCCGGCTCGCACGTGGCGGGTGTCGGATCGTTCCGTCTGGGTGCATACGGCGCAGGTACCATGCCGCCGGGCTAACGAGTCCTTCGGTCCTTGGCGACTTCGCGTTCCCTTAATCATACGCAATTCCGGGTCCGTGACAGATGATGATCAAAAGATTTGAGATGTCCATGGTGGGAGAATTGAAGTTCTTCCTAGGACTGCAGATTAGACAATTCAAGCAGGGAACCTTCATCTCCCAAGAGAAGTTTGCTAAGGACATCATCAAGAAGTTTGACATGGACAAAGCTAAGTCAATATCAACTCCCATGCAAACAAATACTCATCTTGATTTAAACCAACAAGGTAAGTCTACTGATCAGAAAGAGTATAGGTCTATGATTGGTTCTCTGCTATATCTATGTGCATCTAGACCTGATATTATGTTGAGTGTTTGCATGTGTGCACGCTTTCAAGCTGATCCTAAAGATATTCATCGCACTGCTGTTCATAGAATACTGAGATATTTAATTCATACCTCTAGGTTTGGTTCTGCACCCTCAGGCATTAGCTAAATATCATGGATATCTCGAATGTGCAATGAGGAAATGATGATTCACATGTACATATGTGTGCATTTCTGGATTCTACATTCTCTGCATCCTACATGAGTCATCCACCTGAGTCTCTGGTAAACCTCAGGTGGGATAGGTTTTAAATAGATAACATGCTGATTTTTGCACCTTATTGAACTCATGGATTTTCCATTGAGCTAAATAAGTTGGATTTTATTATCTATTTCAATTCAACACAGCTTTAGCTTTGTATTGTTGATTGTTTGGCAAGCTGTGTTTGAAAAGGAAATCTCTGAAAATCTTGTCAACTGAGTCTTTCTCATGACTCACAATTGAACACTTCCATATATCCGGAGGAAAGAGTCTAAGTTTAAAGTTCTATTCAGTCTCTTTTAGTCCTACCTGAGTCTCAGGTAGTAGCCAGCTATGTCTCAGGTGCCATAGGGCCACTCGGGATATAAATACCCAACTCTACAACGGTTTGCACTTAACCCTCTTCAGAGTCTCCTAAGCCCTAAAATTTTTCTCCGTCAATTCATTCTCAACAATCGCGTGCTTCTCCGCCGATCTTCACGCTCGTCAAAGCTCCCTCAAGCTCTTTTGTTGATTAAGCGCCTGCATCTCTATCCAAATTCCTCATCGTAAGTCTCCTCGAACTGTTCTTCACAGAACTAGGGTGGTTTCTGCCCTATGCGAATTCCGCATTCTTGGGTAGCTCTTAGCTGCGGAATTAGATAGAGATGTTGTTTCTTTAGCCTCCAGAATAAATTCTTGCAGCACATTGTTCTGAATTTTTAGATTTCAGCAAGATTCGATAAACCTAGGTTGTTCTGTCTCTACACCTGAGTTTTGCACTTTATCTCACCTGTGTCTCAGGTAGCTAAGTCAGGTAGCATGAAATAAATTGTAAAACTTTCCTAGTGTCACCTGATTTACTCTCCTGAGTATCAGTTAGGTTGGTTAGTCAGTTTCTTTCTGCAATAGGATTACCCCTTACCTACTCTTTATCCTATCTTACCTATGCAGATGTCTAGATCTGGTAATCAGCCTGAGGATATCACAGACAATCTTCCCCTTACCATCAGGACTCAGATGTTGGAAAAAAAACTCAAGAAGAATGGGAGACAGAGAAAGCAAGGAGACTTGCTAAGAATCTTGATGCTGAAGAGAAAGCCAAGAAAGCTGCTATGATCCCCTTATCTCCAGCAGAATTGGCCAAAAGGGAAGCAAAGATGAAAGCCTTGGAAGAGGAAAAAGGCCAATTGGATTTGGCTGTAAAGCAATCCATCTCCAGGATGAAAAAGCTCGAAGCTAAAAAAGCAAATAAGAAAGAGAAGCTAAAATAGGAGAAACAGATTCTTGCAGCTGAGAAGAAAGCAAGAGAAGCTGAAGCTAAGATAAAGAAGGCAGAAGAGAAGGCTAAGAAATCTGCTACCAAAGATGCATCCATCAAAGCTAAGAGGGCGCTAGTTGTGGACACCCTCAAGAGAACAAGAGCTGCTGGTGGACCAGCTGATCTGATCCTGTGCAAAGTTCCTAAGAAGCTTCGATCAGAAGCTGTTATTGAACCTAGCAAGGCTAATAGTCAGCAAAAACAGGAAGAAGAGGCTGCATGGAAAGCTAAAGCTGAGAAAAGAAAATATCACAGTGCTCTAGTCAAAGAACTGCATGATTTAACGGGGATGTTGCCGGCTGCTTCAAAAGCCGAAAGAGATGCTCTCACTCCAAGAATTCAAGAAATCAAGAAATTAATCTTTGACTCATCTGATGCTCCTAAAGATGTCTTAGTCCATAAGGATATATGGAAGAAAGACAAGGCAATCAAAGAAGAGCTTCAAGAGCTGTTAAGAAAAGAAGGAAAGGCTGTTGGAAATGAGAAGGTAGACTTGATTCTGCCAATGAAACTCCTTGTACCTCAGCTTTCATTGGAGTGTCGATATTTATGACACAAATATCATGATAACAAGCTGCAAAGAAGGATATATGTCTACGCAATGGAACTGAACTCTTGCACAGATGAAGCCCGCAAGAAGTTCTCCTTTGACCAGAAGTGTTATTTCAGCAAGTTCAGACCTCAAAAGGATGATAATGAAGATGAGAAACCTTTCTACAGCATCCTTGAAGCCTCTCAGCCAAGTGCCTCAGTGCCACCTGAGCCAGCTACCAGAGCCTCAGTCAGAGTCTTTTAGCCAGCAGTTGAACCCCAAGCAGACCTACCTGAGCCTCAGGTGTCTCCTGCCTGAGACTCAGCTAGGGAACCATCTCCTCCTGCTGAGCTTCAAGCTTCAGTATCAGTTGGTCTCTCCTCAGCTAGTGTGCCTTTGGTTCAACGTCTGGACAACCCTGCTGCAGTTGATGCTTTTATCAAGAGGGTTGTGCCCGTTCAGATTTCTGCTATCAAGAGAAGGCAAGATGAGCTGAAGCAAGAGATGATAGAGCTGAAGAACGATATCAAGGTTGATATGGTAGATCTCAAGGCTTCAGTCAGCAGCAAGTTTGATCAGATTCGATCCCTTCTGCAACAGAAGCCAGCTCCCTGAAGATCTTCTTCCTATCTCTTTTTAGTGTTTAGTGGCAAAGGGGGAGAGATTAGATTCAGGGGGAGAGATTAGAGAGTATATGTAAAAAGGGCTAAGGGCTAGGCTAAGAGCTGCATGTGTGTCAAGACATTCTCTGTTTTAAAAAAATTGCTTATACATATGATGATGCTCTGATTGTTTGTCTTGCTCTAATACATGTTGTTTGTCTTGCTCTGATACATGTGTCTTTGCCTTTTCTGATCTGATACATGTGTTGTGTTTTTTTCTTTTGCTCTGATACATGTTGTTTGTCTTGCTCTAATACATGTGTCTTTGCCTTTTCTGATCTGATACATGTGTTTAGCTCTGATACAAGTATTTTGCTCTAAATTCTGTTGATTGCTCTGATATCTATTTGCTCTGATAATATCTATTCTAATGATATCTGCTCTGATAATATTTGTTTTAGGAGAGTTTAGATTCATACTCAAGCATGCTATTCCTTGTACATCTATTGCTAAGTATTTGTTCAA
The DNA here is from genome assembly GCA_019208055.1 of Stipa capillata. Taxonomy (NCBI): domain Eukaryota; kingdom Viridiplantae; phylum Streptophyta; class Magnoliopsida; order Poales; family Poaceae; genus Stipa; species Stipa capillata. The sequence goes on from JAGXJF010000460.1 coordinate 40,351, forward strand.
CATAATTGATATCCCGCTGTGCTTATTTATTCAGTTATGTTATGGCAACCTGGTTTAGCATCTACTCTCCATGATTAAACAGAACTGTGCATTTGCAGTAAAATGCAAAATCTCTTATGTGCACAGCTTAAGGGGGAGTAGATATTAAACTTGGTTGAATATCACACCCTTTTATATATCTAATGCTATGTTTAAAGGGGTTGCCACTAACCACCAAAAAGGGGGAGATTGAAAGTGCATCCAGTCCCAAGGAGAGTGGAAGGATGATTATCTAGCCCCAAGGTTTGGTTTTGATGGTTAATGGCAACCCTCACCTGTATCTAACATTTACAACGAGTGTGAACAGGAGTTTAGATGAACAGGTGATCGATCAAGACAACATCTGACTGATGATGAGGCCAAAAAAGAGCAAGGAACCGTGAAGGTCAGAAGGGCTAGCTGAGCTAGTCTCTTGAGGCTCAGTTGCGAGGAAGCCGAGGCTGTGCTCAAGGGCAAGCGAGGTGATGGTGGCTTGATGGAGTTCAAGGACCATGACTGCAAACTGGATAAGACCTGGAGGAGCTAGGAAGCTAGTGGATCTGCGTCAAGCGGTTCGCTGTGCGTCTTCAAAGGGCTGTCATCTTCAGTTGTTAGCTTAGAACCAGTGCCAAGATTCTGAGCGAGCTAGTCAGTGGCAGTGGTGAGTCCATTGTCCTCCTGAATCAGTTTAAGGCTTGTAGTGAGCCGGCCTGTGTTGTGCTCAGGTGCTGCCTGAGGCAACCGACTCCACCTGAGTTTGGCATCTGAGACTCAGGTGGGTAGCTCAGCCGTGGCTAGTAGGTTACCAAGTGTATGTTAGCTGAGTCTCAGATAGGTTTGTTTGGTGGCTCTTTGTCTGACGTGGCATGAGGGTAACGGCTAGCTGCCAGGGACTCTATAAATAGGGAACCTGGGGAGGTTTCGACCTCAACCTTTACCTCTACCATAGCAAGCACCCTGCTGTTGCAAGAAAGAGCTCTTAGTCTCCGAGAGAGCATTGCCTGCGTGCATCCACCGTGAGAGAGAGTTGCTTTACATCTTGAGTGCTTTAGAACTGAGAGAGTTCATGGTACTGGTCCCTCCAAGAGACTGAGAGAGCTCTTGGTGTTTGTCTGCTCCAAGACCGGGAAGTTGGAGTCGTTGGTGAGCAAGCCAAGTCTTGTGTGGCTGTCTCCAAGTGTCTGTGAAGGCGATTTGGGTCTGTCTGTCTTGCTGCGGTGAGATCAAAAGGATTCCACACAAGATAAGTGAACGAGGAAAGAGCACGTTTCAGTGCCGGCTGTGTAAGCAGCTTCCTCAACGGAGACGTACCACTTTGCAAAGAGTGGGAACTTCGGTAAAACAAACCTCTGTGTCTACTTGTTCATTTGTATGGTTTGCTTTTACGTGTGCTGATATATATAGTACACACTCTGCTGCACTCAACTGAGTTTCCCACCTGAGACTCAGTTGACATTGAGTAGTCTCTGCTCTGCTTGCTTTTACCTGAGTCATCTACCTGAGAGTCAATTGTTTGAGCCAGTTGCTTGCATCTTGGTAGGATTGATCTATTTATTTGAAGCAGAGCCCATTAGGTTTTAAATTTCTAGAGCCGACCTATTCACCCCCCCTCTAGTCGACTCCCGAGATCCTTTCAGGAAAAGAGTCAAAAAAAAGAAGCAAGTGCCATGACCATCTTGTAGGAAAGCATAGAGCTTGGAAGAGACCCAAGGTAGAGTAGTAGCCGAGTGTGCAAATCTTTCACCCTACACTTTGCAATCGAGCTAGCGTCTTTCTTTGTATTTGTGCAACACGAGCTTATAGTCTTCGCTAGGAACATTTTGTACTAGCTCATTTCTTTGGTTGCACAAATCCCATTATCTTTGCGCGTGAGCTGTTTGAGCTTCACTTATATCTTTGAGATCAACTCTTATTGCTTTGTTTCATTGTGGATTATTACTAATCATTGCAATATCCCTAACTCCACTTGCTTAGTGTGTTGTGCTAATCCTTTTCCGAGATCCTTAAAGGTTTTTGAATGAGATAGTGTTTTGGAAGCTTGGAAACCCCTTCAACTTACTCTCGAGGGTCATCTTTCCACTCCGTGGCCTTCCGGTCCTTCAATCCAAGGAGGCAAGGACTTTGGTGGTAAGTGAGGTGAGAGAGTTCCGAAATTCTACATATTCCACATATATTATTATTTCGCTAATCATGTCTAGGGAAGGATCACACGGAGTGAGTGGTAATGAGGATTGTGTGACTCGAGGGCAACATTTGGCCCTCCAACAGAGCATCCATGACACCGTGGACAATTTGAGGCATGATATGACCCGACAGATGGAATCTATGAAGACAAGCATTGTGCAGGAAGTTGTGCAAGCACTTCGAGGCCAAATTCCAGAAGCAGAGATTGATGAAGAGGATCCTCTTGATGAGACCGATGCCGAGATGGTGGCACGGCGTGCCCAAGCTCGAAGAATAGCTAGACACCGAGCATCCCTTCCTCCATCAGGAACCCGAGACCCAACCTTTGGGCCACACAATCATGGTCGGGCAAGGAGCCACCAAGGACGTGATGGGCATGAGGGAAGTGCATCAGAAGGAGGATCAAGCTTTCATCAACCTAATGACTGAAGACATCAAAGACACCCGGATAGAGACCCAGGGTTCAGAAGGCGGAATTATCATGATGAGGGTACAGAACACCGGCAGAGGGGTCCAACAGGAGATGGGGAAGAAAAGTTTGGCAAGCTTAAGTTCACAATGCCCAAGTTCTCCAATGATGCAACGCTTCCCAAAGAATACCTCACATGGGAGCTCAAGGTAAACAAGGTCTTTCGGATGCACAATTACTCTGAAGAGAAAAAAGTTGCTATGGCCTCACTTGAGTTCGATGGATATGCACTTATTTGGTGGGAACAAGTGCAAAATCAGTGAGACGAACATGGAGAGCTGCCTGTCATATCGTGGACAGAGATGAAGAGACAAATGCGGGCTCGCTTTGTGCCCAAGTACTATAAGCGAGATCTCTTCAGGAAACTCCAAGACCTCAAGCAAGGCAGTCGGTCAGTTGAAGAATACTTCAAGGAAATGGAAACCGCCTTGATCCGAGCTAATGTCCAAGAGACTGAAGAGCAGACTATGGCCCGTTTCTTGGCCGGGTTGAACCATCCAATCAAGCGCATTGCCGATTATCAACCCTACAACACAGTTGTGGAGTTAGTGCATCAAGCTATCAAGGCCGAGCGCCAAGTGCAAGAAGATACTCGCTACTCCAAGTCTTCAACATATGCAGCACGTTCCACTCCTTACACCTCACGTGCCACAGCAGTTGCTCCTCGCCCCACTCCGAGTGCAAAGTTTGCTCCACGACCGACAACAACTAAGACAGAAGGTCAAGTGGGAGGTGGAAGTATAAGCGTGCGCCAATGGTCAAACACAAGCCGTCCTACCACCTCATCTTCAAAGGATGCACCAGCTCGAAGCCATGTTTCTTTAATGGCTTCAATGGGCAAGACCCGTGACATTGTATGCTTCAAGTGTCAAGGACGTGGTCATATGCAAAGAGAGTGCCCCAATGCACGAGTTATGTTGATCACTAAAGAAGGCGAGTATGAGTCTGCTAGCGAGGGTGAGATTGATGCCATCCATGAAGTAGCCCGGATTGAACAAGAAGAACAATATGAAGATGGACAAGAGCGAATCTGTTACGACACCGAGTCGGGTCCATCCCTCGTCGTCACCAAGAAGATCCTCACTGTCCAACTTCAAGATGAGCCTGAACAATGGTGCAACCTCTTCCAAACCAAGGCCGCAATCGACGGCAAAACCATCAAAGTCATAATCGATGGAGGAAGTTGTCACAATTTGGCAAGTTAAGAGCTGTGTTCCAAACTCAACCTGAAGTATAAGAAGCACCCACGCCCCTACCATGTGCAGTGGTTGAGTGACAGCGGCACCGTCAAGATACAACACATGGTGTAAGTCTCCTTCAAAATTGGAGCTTATCAGGACACGGTGGAGTGTGATGTGGTACCCATGACGGTGTGCCACCTTCTATTGGGCCGCCCATGGCAGTACGACCGAGCGGCGCGCCACGATGGCCACATCAATGAGTACATCTTTCGGTGGCACCATAAGGAGTATGTGCTTCGCCCCATGATGCCAAGCCAAATCATCGCCGACAATGCTCAAAAGTTGGCAAGGATATGTTTGCGAAAGCTTAAGTCCTTGCGCCATTCCCGTTATTTTTGTCCCTAAAAAGGATGGATCTTGGCGCATGTGTGTTGATTGTCGAGCCATCAGTAATATCACTGTGCGTTATCGCCATCCCGTTCCTCGTTTAGATGACATGCTTGATGAGCTTAGTGGAGCAACCATTTTCTCTAAAATTGATTTGAAGAGTGGCTATCACCAAATAAGGATGAGTGAGGGAGATGAGTGGAAAACCACTTTCAAAACTAAGTTTGGTTTGTATGAGTGGCTTGTCATGCCTTTTGGGTTATCCAATGCTCCCAGCACTTTCATGCGCTTAATGAATCATGTTTTACACCAATTCATTGGTAAATTTATGGTAGTCTATTTTGATGACATTCTCATATATAGTAGAACTTTGCATGATCATGTTGGCCACATTAAATAAGTTCTACTAGTGCTTAGGAATGAACGTTTGTTTGCTAACCTTGAGAAATGCACTTTTTGTACGGAGAAACTTGTGTTTCTAGGCTTTGTTGTGTCCACTCATGGCATAGAGGTAGATGAGTCCAAAATTGAAGCAATTAAAAATTGGCCTACCCCTATCAACGTGAGTCAAGTGCGTAGCTTTCATGGCCTAGCAAGTTTTTACTGCTGTTTGAGTGCTATTGCTTCCCCTTTGAATGAATTGACTAGGAAGAACATTCCTTTTGTATGGGGGCAATCTCAAGAGAACGCTTTTCAAGAATTAAAGAAACGCTTAACCGAGGCACCCTTGCTTGCTTTACCGGATTTTGCTAAAACCTTTGAAGTTGAATGTGATGCTAGTGGAGTCGGTATAGGGGGTGTGCTCATGCAAGAAGGTAAACTGGTCGCTTACTTTAGTGAGAAATTGAATGGTGCTCAACTCAATTATCCGGTTAATTTATGATAAAGAATTGTATGCTTTGGTTCGTGTCCTAGAAGTTTGGCAACACTATCTTTGGCCAAAAGAATTTGTTATCCATTCCGATCATGAATCCTTGAAATACCTTAAGGGCCAAGCTAAATTGAACCGAAGACATGCAAAATGGGTTGAATTTATTGAAACCTTTCCCTACGTAGTCAAATACAAAAAGGGTAAAGAAAATGTTGTGGCGGACACTCTTTCTCGCAAAATGACCCTCTTGAATCAACTCGAAGTTAAAGTTTTGAGTTTAGAGTGCTTGAAAGATTTATATGCTAATGACCCTGAATTTGCTTCCCCTTTTGCTAATTGTAGAGAAGGAAAGGGTTGGGACAAATATCATGTGCATGAGGGCTTTCTGTTTCGAGCTAACAAACTATGCATTCCCGACTCATCCGTGCGTTTGCTACTTTTGTAGGAATCTCACGGCGGCGGCTTGATGGGACATTTTGGGCGGGACAAGACCTACATGATGCTGTCCAACCACTATTATTGGGCAAAAATGCGAAGAGATGTGGAGAGATTCGTCCAACGATGCATCACATGCCACAAAGCTAAGTCAAAGCTAAACCCTCATGGTCTTTATACTCCACTTCCTGTTCCTAGTGCACCTTGGGAGGATATTAGCATGGACTTTGTTTTAGGATTGCCTAGGACCGAAACAGGGAGGGACTCAGTCTTTGTGGTTGTGGACTTTCCGCATATCGGGCAAAATTAGCACTGGTACAGATGTCAACCTCTTCTTAACTCCTAAACGTGCTTCACAGGCTTCTATCCACATGAACTTGTTCTCCTTCTTGATCAACTGGGTCACTCGGTCTTGCACAATCCTGAGAAATCTTCTATGAACCGGCGGTAATATCCCGCTAGTCCAAGAAAACTGCGAATCTCTGACACATTCTTCGGTTGCTTCCAATTGATCACGATTCCACTTTAGCTGGATCCACTGCTACTCCCTTCGCTCGAGTATGATATGACATGACCATTAGGAATCCACTTGTTTCATCAGCTCAACAATTTCCACTTGGCTAAACTTGCGCATAGAGCTGATGCAGCTCGTTAATCTTTCCAAACCCCTCTCGACAGGTGCGTGCTCATGCTCTCTTCCTTCGGGAGTATACCAACAACATCGTCGAGTAACACCACGAGCAACTTGTCTATACGCATCCATTGAACACTTGTTCATCAGTATTCATAAAATATGCAGGCGCATTTGTGAGTCCAAACGACATCACAAGAAACTCATATAGCCCATATCTGGTCAAAAAGCATCACCTCCATCAAGGATGACAAGAGCCCAAGTCCAGCTTTGACACCTATTGGACCAATGACAAGGGCTCGAGCCAAGGCTATACAACATGAGGTGACTCTATTCCTTGATACATCCCCACTTGATTTGAGTATGAATGGTATGCTACCTAATGCTTTGATTCTTTGCTTGCTAAGGTATGAGGGAGCAACCAAGTGGAAGAACCAACTGACAAGCAACGGGACTGAGGAAGAGACACCAAGCATCAAGTCCCCAAGCTCCCGACCGAACCCCAGCCGGCTCGCTGCGTCGGAACCCCCGGATGTGCACTAGAAGAGAAGACCCGGACTGTCCGGCTGAGGCCCGGACCCTCCGGGTCAGAGCCAGACCTCAGCCCGGACCCTCCGTGCCAGTATCCGGATCCTCTCTGGAAAGGCCGGACCTCAGCCCGGACCCTCCGGGCGAGTATCTGGATCCTCTCTGGAAAGGCCGGACCTTAGCCCGGACGCTCCGGATGAGGGTCCGGATCTTCTCTGGACAGGCCCGGATCCTCACCCGGACACTCTGGACGGACGTCCGAGTCGCCTCTAAAAATCCCGGACTACCACCCGGAGAGGGCCCGGACCCTCCGGCCTCTCGGACCCTCCGGCCCCAACCCGGACACTCCGGATTTTGCCTGCGAGTAGCAAAACGGGCCATGGCCCATGTAATCTTTAAGTGGAGGGTTAACTTATAAATACCGTACCCCCACTAATTAGGGTTCAGACTTGTTGTTTTAGACTTAAGTGAGCTTAGCTCCTAATCTAGGGTTCATCCCTCTAGATTAGGGCTTCCACCATAGATCTTGCTTTCTCTTGTGGATTGTAAGGACCGGCGCGTGCCCCCGGGTGGAAATCGTGGCACTCAATCGAGAGTGTAGTTGATTTGGTTTCCTAGTTCCCCAAAGGCTTTCTTGTTGTAGTTTGTTGTTGGGGTGGGATTTCCATTTAGGTTACACTAGTTATCCAATCCAAATCGTGAAGATCAGGAGCCCCCGTAAGCATCATTAACTATATAAGTAACTTAGAAGCAACAACTATACTACTTTAAGTAGGTTAGGAGGGGGGTGATGGTGTGGATTGAGCGACAAAGTAACTTCTGCAAAGAATAGAGCTAGCACTCAACATAAGATATGAGTTGAACGCATGTGATAGGGTTTTGGAAACAATTAGTAACTTGCAAATAGTAGGATGGTCACAAAATATTCAAAGGGTTGGTTGCCTTGCGGTTCGGCTATCGATTCTTGTTCCGGCTCAGGATTAAACGCTTCGAGATCTTGCGGCTCTATCGAGAAGAATGAAAACACCAAAAAAAGGGGCGAGATAATAAACATCACAATGATGGACATCAGCATGATTTGAAATGCATGCCATGGCATAGAGGATTCAAAATGAAGACTAATGCAAGTGGAATCAATTTAATCGGAGTTCGAAAACTTGAGATATCGCGATCCGACGACTTCCGGCTAATCGGGGAAACCCCAATTTGAGTTTTTAGCACTTTATATTTTTCCTATCATGCAAAAATGTATGGAAATGACATATTTGGGTAGATCTCATTTTTTGAACATTTTGATATATTATTTGTATTTTTCTAATTAAAAATAAATTTTCTATGAATTTTCTGAGATTTAATCAATTTAAATACCCTTTTTGTATTTTTCTCAGTAAATAAAATTAATATTAAATAATAAATACTTTTATTACTTAATTCAATACTAGCCTCAGCACGTGGGCCCCATGGTCAACTTTGGTCAAAGTTGACCGAGTCACTGACAGGTGGGGCTCACTTGTCATAAATTTCTTATTTTCTTTTAATTATTTTATTAAATATGTCAGGTGGGTACCACATGTCATACACAGTGTTAAAACCGAATCAATTAGTGCATTAATTATTATCATTAATGTGTCGGATTAGCACTAATGATCAATCATTAGCATTTAATGTGTCGGATTAACACTAATTATTAATCATTAGCATTAATGATGTCCAAACAGTAATCATTAGCACTAATTACACTTAACAATTAATGATCAATTATTAACAATAAATATGTCCTAACGACATATTTAATAGGGCAATTAATGCCCTAATTATGCTCGGTCAGGCGGCCGGATCGGGATGCCGTTGGGCTCAGTTGGGTCCCAGCCGGCCGGGGTCGTCACCCGACGTGGCGCCACCGGCGGCGAAGTCCCGGGGAGGGGGGGAGAATGCAGCGAGCAGTGGCAGGCCTACCGGCATGGCGAGAAGCGGCGGTGCGGCAGCGGGAAGCGGCACGGCGGTGCGGCAAAGGTGGCGGAGCGACGGGAGCAGCCGGGGTGGAGCGACAAATGCGGCGGCCGAGGCAGGCGGAGGCGATGGAGCAAGGCGGCGTCGGAGCGGTGGCGGAGGTGGCTCGGGCGGTGGGGCAGATGAGCTCCGGCTCGAGACCGAGGCGGCGATGGAGGCGGGGAGCTCGGGCGGCGGGGCACGGCGGGGAGCGGGGAGCGGGAGCGAGAGGGGTGGCCGGAGCGGAGTGGGGAAAATGGGAGAGGGAGAGAGGGTCCGGGGGGAAGAGAAGAAGGGGCGGCCGGGGGCGAGGCGATCGAAGTAGGAGGTGGCGCGGGGAGACCCGGGCGCTTGCCACGGCGGCAGCCCCAAGCAGGAGGTGGCGGGGTGCGGTGGCGGCGCAGGAGGGGAGAGGGTGGCGGCGGGGAAGGGATGGTGATAGGGCGAGGGGGCCAGGCGGCAGGTGAAGAAGCTAGGCCGCTCGGCCCAGCAAAGGGGGAGAGGCGGGGCGGGCCGCCGGGGAGAGGGGGGAAAGGCGGGCCAGGCCGCGCGGGGAGGAGAAGATGGACCGAGAAGAGGCCCATCCGAGGGGGGGGTTTATTTTTCTTTTTCTGATTTCTATGGTTTCTTTTGAAATTTGTTTTGCAATTTTTTTTTACAAATTCAAATGAATTCAAAGCCCCTTTTACATATTCAAATTTGATTTAATTTTTTTCTTAATCATGCCCATGCTATGATGCACACTTAGCAAAAATTAAAAATAGGGGATGTTACAAAATCGCTATATTTTCGATATCATTGGCTCCTTCTGTTATGGCAACGTGAAAACATTTGTGTCATAAGTGAGAAACATTTTACTAAAACTCGCGCAGCAAAATTGTCGAACCAATACAACAACATCATGTATACAACACAGTTTTGGATTTTGGGAAACAAATGATTCAAATCACAAGATTTTCGGCATCGTGGGCTTCTTTTGTTATGGCAACGTGAAAACATTTGCTTAGAGAGAGATAAATATTTTACTAAAATTTGTGCACCAAATTTGTTGAACCAATGCAATAATAGCATGTATACAACAGAATTATGGAATTTTAGAAAACAAACTTATGATTCAGTTTCGCAAACTTTGCAACCTCTCTTTCATCCTCGGGGTCTTCAACCACCTGGTCCGCCATGTGACTGTCCCTCAACATTTCAGCCAAATTGTTCTCCGTCTCTCCCGTCAAGTCTTCCCTACATTCAGAAATATGGTCTCCATCTTTTTCTGCGTCTTCATGTATGTCCTCTTCTTCTAAACATTCAGGAGTAGCTAAAATTTTCGCCTCCTCATCGTGACTTGTCCAACGTGTATAACCTTCCATGAAACCTTGAGTCAACAAGTGTAGTTACAACATGCCTCTCTCTCTGAACATAATCGTGTTCGTGCATACACAACATAGACAACCCATCTTGTTTGCACCATTTTTCTCCCTATCTTCCTCGGCCACATCTAGAAACTCATTCAAAGTATCGACGAAACTCCGTGTTGCCCTTTCGCCGTACATCCAACTTCGATCCATCGATCTCTACAACAACAAACTGATTGATTATAGCCTAAATTAACAGAATAAACATAAAATTTATTCTTTTCTTTCATGTATTACATCATACCAAAGAGAGCTCGCTAGCGCCGTCAAGGAGCGGACTCGAGAGCCTTCCGAATAGGGTAAGGAGAGAGAGGAGGGGAGGAAAGAGAGGGAAAATGGGTGAAGAGGAGGAGGGAGGGTTAAAAGAGATCTAGATCTAGATTGTATATCTAGGAGGAGGAGGGAGGGAGGGAGGAGGGGAGGGGAAAAGAGAGGGAAAAAGGGGTGGAGAGGAGGAGGGAGAGGATTGAGAGAGATCTAGATTTAGATTATAGTATATCTAGAAGGAAGAGGGAGAGAGGAGGGGGAGAAGGAAGGAGAGCAGCCTAAATCAACTCCACTGAGGCGCTGGAGCTTGCAGCTGGTCGTGTGAGGCGTGCGAGCTCAACGCCCAGCTGCGGGCGCCTCCCCTGCTTATATAAGTGCAGAATTATCACTGACGGGCAAAAAAAAGTGGACCGTTAGTGATAAGTATGCCCTCGAAGGCATTCCTGGAGCAACCTTCCGCTGACGGGCGTAAATTAACTCGTCAGTGGAAATCCTACATTCACTGACAGGCACGTTAGGACCGACCTCCCGTCAGTGAAGGTTGATGTCAGTGTAAATGCCAAGTTTCTCCTCTCTTGCCACTTCTACTAACGGGCGGGTATTGGGCCCATCAGTAGAAGTTGGCTACCTCGCCTTCTGCATCACAGGTACTGACGGGCTCGAACTCGCCCGTCAGTGTTTCCTCTAATCAGCGACGCGCCTCCTCGTGCCCGTCAGTGATGGTCATGTAGCAGAAGTGTTTTCTGAGGTAGTACGTGGGCTCCTTCTGTTTGGCAACATGAAAACATTTGCATAGTGAGAGGAATACATTTTACTAAAACTTGCGCAGCAAAATTGTTGAACCAATACAATAATGGCATGTATACAAACACAAATCCCAGATTGTTTCCTGTGCTATCGCAGTTTGTTCCCAGTTCAATGGAAATTTGTTACCAGCCCCATGGCGGATCTGGCAGTGCTAGCGACACGGCATGGAGGAGTTCTCCTTGGCAAAGATGGCAGGGATCATGCTCATCTCAGGCATGCCGAGCAGCTGGAAGGAGTCGCTACGGCCTAGATCCAGACGTGCAGCCCTGTCGCTGATCCGCTGCCCAACCTCGGAGAAGAACCTGTCCGTCCACTCGGCGGCATTTCTGACGACAGTGCACCAATGCTAGCAAGGAGCAGGATGAGGTACGCACCGATGATGGGCCCCACCACGCGGAACACCGCCTTGGGAAATGTCTTCCTCGGCTCGTCAACCTCGCCGGCAACCTCCCGCTCCTACCGAGCACGGTGAGCATGATAAACAGGGAGAGAGAGAAGGCGGTGAGGACCAGCACAAAGATATCGACGAGGTGGAGGTCGCGGTAGTTGAGGTAGGAGAGCACGACGGTGAGACCCAGCACAGCGAGCGAGCGCAGCAGCGGTAGGAGAGTGAGCCCACCAGAACAGAGGTAGTTGAGGCCGAGATGATGAGCGGTGGCGGCGGCATGGTGACAAATGCGACATGGGACCGATCAGGGTGACAAATGCGACATGGGACCGATCAGGGGATTTTATAGCAGCCGTTGGATGGCTCCACCGGCTGGATAAATGGTGTGAAGATAAAGAGATGGATGCTAGGGCGATGGAATTGCTTCTATCAGCCTACCGATCTGTAGAGTTTTCCTTTACTTATTATGTTATTCTTGGAGATCATATTTCCATCTATGACCCATGGATCTTATCTTCGATTTAGTTTTACAAGGTGGTGAACCCTGAAATTGAGTAGCGAACCTAGTAAATCATTAATCAGTACTCTTTTTATTCTAGAAAAACTAAGTATAGTCTTTAAAAAACACTTTTCACTGTTGATTTTTATTATAATAAATTTCTTATATTTGTATTTTAATTTTCTAAATTTAAAATTTGACCATAAATTTTGTATACGATATTTTGTTAATAGTTGCAATATTAAAATTATAAAAAAATGTTTTTAAATACAAAATAATATCAATCTTGTATAACATAACCTATATATTATTAAAATAATTATTAGTCACAACATAAATATAAATTATTAAAATACATCTTATATTTTAATCAAATATGTCTTATATTTTGATGCCACTTTACAGGCGCTTTGTCGAATCGGGGCGTTGTGGGCAGTGGCATTTTTGGGTAATTCACGTCACTTTGGTCAGATTCTGTTAGAACAGCACAGGAGCAATCTTGATGTCACAGCAGGTACAATGCATAGGTCTTATAAGACCGATGGCGTGGGGCATGTGCTAGCAATGATAACTCGGAGGTTAATATATGGCAACACGTAAGCACATGACCTGAATTATAAAGCGGCGTTGTGAGTGTAATGTACCTAAATCATAAAGCGTCGTTGTAACATACCTAAATAAGCCTGACATAGGTAAACATCCATAAATACAGTGATATAAGCAGCACTAAGGGCCTGTTTGGTTAGGCTGTGGCTGTTGACAAAGCTGTTGTTGACTGACTGTCTGGAAAAGCTACTGTAACTGTGGGAAAGTGAACATATGGCTTTTGGTTTATCCAAATCATCTATAGCATTTTGGAAAATGAGCACAGAAGCTTTAACACATTGCAAAAAGCTGGCAGAAGGCAACTTTTCCAAACAGCTAAATTTACACTACAAAGCCCACAGCTACCGTTGGCAAAAGCTGCTGAAAAGCTGGCCATTTGGTTGGGCTGCAGCTTTTTCCAGTGAAAAGCTACTGAAAAGTCCAACCAAACACCCCCTAAGGCAATCGAAAAGAAGCATGGCAGCAAATCTACATCAACGAAGGCGCTGGACCTCTAAGCCCCGTTCGTTTGAGCTATAACTTATTAGCAAATAACTAGAGCTGATAGGTTTAAAAAACAGTTGGACCTAGTCAGCTGGTGGATAGTAGCAGATCCGTTTGGTAAGAATAGTTTTGGAGACCCATGGGCCTGTAGCTGATGGTGAATGCCTAAAATGCCCTTGATTGCTGAAGATGTCATTTAAGTGTTTATTAAGTGAAAGTGTATCTAAACTTCCTAAGTGGACTTTGGTGATTAATAACAAACAATTAGTAGACTAATAAATATGTCAAGTGTGTGGACAGGTTTTAGTCCCACATGTGAAGTCCAACCGGTATCGACGACCCTTAAAAAATTGAGAAAGGGAAACAGTGAGGAAATGGTGAAGAGTAGATCCTATTTCCTAACTTTAGTGATTTGAAAATTACATTGAGCGAGGGCGAAGCGACTCCGGTTGGTAGTGGTGCGATCAGACCGTGGGTACCCAAAGATGTCAATTGTCAACATATTGTAATAATATGTGGGACGGAGTGCCCACAGAAGGGCTCCCAGGGATGTAGGTGTGTTCGCTGAACTCTTTTAACAAATCTCATGTTAATACGAGGGCCCAAGACCTCTTAGAAGTATGTTGCTTTGTAATTGGGCCTGGGACACAATGACGGCTGAAATGCTGGTTTAGCACGTCCAGGATTGCGCAAGAAGTGGTATTAGAGCCCAGGTGTCTGGGTACAAATCTCGAGAACCTCACGATTGCCAATCATGGTTGGTGGGCTGGAATGCTAAGTGGGATCGAGTATGACCGATGTGTGAGGGAGGGATTTGTTGGGTTTAATCCCCCATCGGTTATGGAAGAAGGCAGAGCTCGACTTATAAGAATGATGGTAGCCCGTCCTGTCAGACTAGTCTTTTAAAGGAAGAGGATCCAAGATCTTTTATAAGTCTATGTTGTCCTACCATTGGACCTGGGATGTAATAGGGGCTAGAATACTGGTTTAGCGAGGTAGGACTACACAACAACGAATTCTTTGCTCAGATTCTTTGGAAGAGGGTGCAGTAGCTGTGGCAGGACTACAAGGCCAAGTGCGGAAGCTGAATGACTAATGGGCTTTTTAGTCACTTCTCCTGTATGGCGTGGCATGAGGTGTTGTTTAGTATGCAATGCTACTGGGGATGATCAATATGTCATGTCTTTGTATTACGGATTTGCTATTTCTTAGTTGTTTAAAAAATTATTATTTCTTAGTTGATCAAGTCGCACGTCATTAAGCCTACAATTATATAAAATTTTGTACAACTTTAGTCTAGAAATTTTGCTACTACCTATATGTGTATCTATAAACCTAAAGTTGCACATAGTTTATAAAACATGTAATTGCTCAATTGACCATTAGATAAAGAATCAACGTCCATTTTCTCGGTCGCCTTTGAATTAACAAATAACAAGGAAGTAATATAAATAATAAATTTGCTATTTCTCAGTCGTCTTAGAAATTTTTATTTTACTATCGACCGAGTTAAACATCATTGAGCCTACAACTACAGAAAAATATTTGTGCAACTTTAGGTCTAGAAATATGTAACTACTCACATACACATCTCTAAACTTAAAATTGCACTTAATTAATCGCTAGATATATCTACTATATTGTATATAAGAGTTGGTGGTGATGGTGATGATATGTTGTCTTCTTTTTCACCCAATTTTCCCATTTTTCGAGCAGTTTACTCTCCCATAACGCTCCATCAACCAGAGCAAATCCCCCTCGCGCACCTCATACCCTTCTATCCCTGTCAATCTCGAATCACTTCTCCACTCCCTTGATGTGCTGCCAACGACTAGCCCCTCCCCGTCGCGCCGCCATCCATGGGCAACACCCCACGTGCTTCCTTGTACACAGCCTATCCAAACACCACATCCCTTCTCCCCTCTCAATCTAGGCGCCCCTCTTCTCCGCAGAATAGTTGAGGGAGCAGAGGTTGTCATGGACGCGTTAGCCCTGCTGATGAAATTCACGACAGAGGGATACTACATGCAACCGTGGCGGCACAGGCGGACTGCCCTATGGGCTCGCAGGTTCGGCGAATGACGAGGAGGCAACGTCGATGTGGTTGGCTCGAAATGAGCGCAGAAAAAGGATCTGGAGAGGAGAAGCCGGGGAAGCCTGGCAATATCCAAGTGGCGAATCAATCATGATTGTGGCTCAACGACATTTCCTCCGAGGTTGCGCTCCACGAGTCAGGTCCGTTTTTGCCTTCACATTTAAATTGAAGGCTTTACTATTGAACTTAATTATCACATGTAGTTTTGGGTCAAATTAGCATGTTGGTGCCCCTTTCTCTTCTATAAATTCACTAGGACTCCTACCAGTCTATGGCCCCCTTTGTTTGCACTTCTGCTACAGATTCTCTAGCTTCCAGCCCTCCAGCAGCCGAAGTTGAAACAAACAGGCAGATTCTCAATTGGGATTCTCAGGAATTGATTATGGAAAATGAACTAGCATCGTGAGCGAGCCAGAAGCTGCAAAAGAGTCGATTCCCGAGCTTCTCCGCACCCCTGTTCTCCCTCTGCCCATCATATTCACAGGAATAACAACCCAAATGCCATTCATACATAAATGTGAAAACCCACCCCGCAGCTCTTTCCCCTCCCTCATTTTTCTCTCGCCCCTTCGAAGACAACACAGAAGCGACGCAGGCGGAAGCAATTTGGGATGCAGAAGCTATTACCATATTTTGCAAAAATTGTGTTATTGAGAAGGAAAGTGGGAATAGACCTACAAAATTCTTGGGTCCCATTGGGTACAAGAACCTAGCTGCTGCTTTCTATGAGAAGACAGGGAGACATTACAACAAGATGCAGTTCAAAAACAAATGGGACAATCTGAAGTCTTTGTATACCAATTGGCTGATTTTTTAAAACAAAGCAGGGTCTTGGTTGGAATGATGAAGCGAACACTGTGGTAGCTGATGATGACTGGTGGAAAAAAACTGGAGATGTAATTAATCTTGCATTATCACATATCATTGCTATGTAACTAATCTTGGACTAGAAATTTATGTTAACAATTGCCAACTATTCTTTCTTCAGGAAAACAAGGACTTGTTGCAGTTCCGTAAACATGGTCCTGAAAATTTGGATGATATGAATATGATATTTGAAAATGTCGATGTCACAGGAGAAAGTTCAATCATGCCCAGTACTGCTACTGGTTCTGTGCTGCAGGAGGGTGCTCAAGTGCATAATGTTGAAAATGATGATGATGAGGAGAATGAAGTGCATAGTACTCCAGTCATACCTGCAAAGAGGGGGGCTGGGCAGATAGATGGAAACCCAAAAAAGAAGAATCCTGTGCAAAGGGACTTCAAGCGCATGGTTGACCATTTGATTAGTGAGGATCAGTCAGTGAACTCTAGTAAAGTTAGCATTGCTACTGAAATTGAAAAGATAATGGTAGAAGTTGTGCTATGTGGAGCAGTTGAAGGAAGTGATGAGTACTTCATGGCAACCAAGCTATTTGCTAAGCTTGAAAATCGTTGCTTCTTTTACACTATGAAGACTAGCGAAGGGAAGATGAATTGGCTTAGGAGGATGTATCAGGAGCGGAAAAGGCATTAGGCATCAATTTCCTTTGTATCTGATCATGGCTGTGTACAACTATGTTATGTAAACTTGAGACTTGAATTATTTATCTTGTAAACTTAAGACATGGCTGTTATGAATCTATTATTTGATTGTTGCTTGTGCATGTGTTATCTGTTAACTCTATCTGCTATCAGTTATTTGTTTGGTGCTCGTACATGAAACTGTTATCTCTTGTGCTGATCGTGTTGTGTGTTATCGCCATATTTTTTTATAGATGAGCACAAGTGGTAGCAACAGTGAGGAGGATGAAACTAATTCTGAAATTGTGGCAGCGTCAAGAAGGCAAAGGCAGAAGCGATACATGATGGCTGCATTTGTTAGTATCATGTATACTGCGAAGTATCTCATGAAAAAGAAGAGAAGAATTCCCATGATGACTGGACAGCAGTGGGTTACTGAGAACTTGAGTACTCCAAAAGATTGCTATGCCATGTTCAGAATGTGCAAGCCTTGTTTTGATAGATTGCACCATACGCTTATGCACTCTTATGGCCTGAAGTCAACAAGGAACATGAGTTCAGAAGAGGCTTTGGGCATGTTTTGTGGACAGTTGGGGGCCCTCAGTCTGTAAGCCAAGTGGAGAATCATTTCAAGAGGCCAACTGAAGTTATCCATAGGAAATTTAATCATGTGTTAAATTGTTTGAATGAGATGGCTGTAGACATCATCAAACCAAAAGATTCAGAGTTCAGAGTTGTGCATGATAGGCTTTGAGATTCAAGATTTGCACCTCACTCTGATGGTTGCATAGGTGCAATTGATGGGTCGCATATTCCTGTAGTTGTTCCAGCTGATGAGATTATCAACCATGTTGGTCATCATGGATATCCAACACAGAATATAATGGGAGTGTGCGAATTTGATATGAGATTCACCTTTGTAGTTGCGGGGTGGCTAGGGTTGGCACATGACACAAGGATATTTAAAGATACTTTGGTGAAGTATGCAGACAGGTTTCCACATCCACCTATAGGTACCTATTTAGTTTACTTGTGTACATCAATATTGTTTCGATTATCTTGTTGATTGTTGCTTGCATGTGTAATACTATTGCTTTATGCAGGGAGGTATTATCTTGTTAACTCAGGTTACCCCAATTGTGATGGATACCTAGCTCCATATAAAGGGCAAAAGTACCATGTGTTGGAATTTCGCCAAGGTCGCCCGCCTAGTGGGAAAAAAGAAATCTTTAACCATGCACATTCATCCCTCCGCAATGTCATTGAACGTGCATTTGGTGTGTTGAAGATGAAGTGGTGTATTTTACGGAATATGCCAGGTTACCCTTGTGAGAAGCAAGCTCGGATCATCATTGCGTGCATGGCATTTCATAATTTTATTAGAGAGAGTCATTTGAGAGACAAGGAGTTTGATAGATGTGATCGTGATGAGAACTACATGCCAGGGAATCTACAACCCCAACCCATGGGCCATGTTTCCAATATTGTGATTGGTGATGACGCAATCATGCAAGCAACTTGTGAGGCAATAGCTAATACCTTGGTGGCGAGTCGAGTCTAGTTTTACATAGTACTTGTAGGATGATGGTTGGTGCATATTTTGGATGATAGGTTTCATATGTAAGACTATGATGGATGTTTATTATGTTCAAATATATTGAATTTTCTAGTTACTTTGGTCCACCATGATGACATTTGTGGTAAAATTATGTCTTAAATGATTCAAAACTAGCTAATTTTCACTAAATTGAGTCAAAATCAGTTAATTTGTGCTTAAACAGTGTACATACATGTCATTTCTGTGAAACTCAGACAAAAACAACGAATCTGCGCTTAATTAGCATGTAAACATCATACTCAGCATTCAGGGGCGTTACAGACATTTCACAACACTTACAGTCCCTACAGTTGTCCGACAGTAGGGTAAACAAATAGTCTGCTTCTGATTCTCAGAATCCACATCCACAGCTGATTCTCAGGAATCTGTAGCCCAAACAAAGGGAACCTACATATCCTTGCGAGACGCGGACATAACTGCAACGATAATGGCCCCAGCCCTCCACATGTTTGTTGAAATTCTTCCCCATGGTCTCATGGTATGTTTTCTTTTTTACTTGATTCTGACAATTATTTGGACAAGAGCATTGACTCAGGGAATTAGTTGACAAGAGCATCAACCAGTCGCTAGCCACCCGAGCAATATAGATATTGATGTTTCCATAGTGAATTGTATAAGTATCAATTTTACTTTGTCAATATATTTTTTTTTGTTACGTTCTAACTCATGCATCTCCATGCTGTTATATTTTGTTTATGTAATGATGCACTAAATCTAGGCATCATAAAGCTTTAAGACTAAATGCACATTCTCATAATGGTTAGCTTCGAGCACTGTGACTAATTGTCTATTTTTCTCATTTGAATATGTTTGACTTACTTAGTCTTGCTTGGTTGTACAGTAAAATCTGCCGGCTATAAGTATCAATTTTACTTTGTCAATATATTTTTTTTTGTTACGTTCTAACTCATGCATCTCCATGCTGTTATATTTT
The DNA here is from genome assembly GCA_019208055.1 of Stipa capillata. NCBI lineage: Eukaryota > Viridiplantae > Streptophyta > Magnoliopsida > Poales > Poaceae > Stipa > Stipa capillata. The sequence goes on from JAGXJF010000460.1 coordinate 59,653, forward strand.
GTTTATGTAATGATGCACTAAATCTAGGCATCATAAAGCTTTAAGACTAAATGCACATTCTCATAAAGGTTAGCTTCGAGCACTGTGACTAATTGTCTATTTTTCTCATTTGAATATGTTTGACTTACTTAGTCTTGCTTGGTTGTACAGTAAAATCTGCCGGCTTGAAACCTTATTAAAACTTGTGAATGTCAATATGGAGATTTCTCCTGCGTGGTTGTCAGCTCCTTTCATGGTTGCATGCCTATCTGGAGTTAGTTGTAGTTGAACAATTGTTCATTTGTTTATGCTAATTAATTTGATTTTCCGTTTGCAATGAGCTGTACCCTAGCACGCCAGAGAAGAGTAGCCGTCGAAGGGCACCTGAGAAGGGGCAGATTGAGCGGTTCAAGAATGCTATCGAGAACGCACATGGCTGCGCAGCTGCTACGTAATTGTGTTATTCACCTAGATTCATCCACCGGGATTTACTTGGGCCACATCCCGCGTTTTTAACTGGGGTCTAGAAGAACACTAAACTTCTGGACCAATATTTTTTAGTCACCCACGACCTGTGTCCCGCGTGAACCTATTTCTCGATCCAGCCAATCTAGGTTCCAGGCAACTATGGAAGATGGTACTAAAATAAATCACTACTGTTTTATATCACATGCCAAAAACAAATGTTGTGCCAGATTTTTATTAATTATGAGGAATAAATGTGATCTACATAACCTTTCACATTGATTCATCCAAACTTCTAAAGATCGAGTCAAATGACCCTTTAAACAGGATGGAACAATAAATCAAAGCTTGTGATTATGCTGTGTTATGGCTTATATTGGGGAACACGGTAGTGCTAGAGGAATTAAGCTAATTTAGGATTGGTGGTTTCCAACGTATTAAACTTCCTGTTAGTGGTCAATTTCGCATTTAATTGATTATATTCTTCTTGCATATCTTCCTATGTGTAGATTATTTTCTTCTACAAAATACTCTGACCTTATTTAGGTTGAGATTTGTCTGCATGGTTATTGTAGCAGGAGCTCCTCGAAGCAGTCCAACCTTACCTACTTCAGTTTGCAGCATCCGCAAAACATACTGTTTCATCAGGATATTCTTATTTGAAAGAAAGGTACTACTGGTTGTATCGTGTGCAACAATGTCAATGAATAATTAGAAGACCATCTGTTGGTGCTGTTGTCATTTGTAGATTAACTGTATATTTGAGAAACACGCATAACTAAGTTTTGACATGCTTTTTACCCTCTCAATGTGTGTTTTCTAAGCAAAAGAGAACTGTATGCTTTTCTAAGAAAGAAGAAGGGACAAGTACAACTTTACAAGGAGAGTTAGTTGACGCCGGCCAACACCGCTCCCGATTGTGTGGGACTAATATTGCTATTGACGTATGCTCCCCGCTACACTATAAATATTAAGAGGAGGTGCTTAATACAACTCCATATGCAACGGAGCTCATTGCGGAGTAGAGCAGAGTTGGAAGCGTTGCTTGATGCTCCACCATTCGTCGCCAATGAGAACCATGGTGGACATTTAGCGGAGTTAGAGAAGACTAGGCGCACAAAGGTGCAACAACGACAGAGTCAAGGATGTCTTGTCTTCTTGCAAGATGGAGATGGAGAATGAGTCGCTCGACTAGGAGGACAGAAACTAGAATGTTGCATAGTGGTAGCCGAAGAAGGGGGACTGAGAGGAAGATGTTGATGTTTGTCCCAAGTCCCAATACCGGTGAAATATCATACGGATTTGTGAAATAAAACAACTAGTTGACCAATACATCAATACATCATTGGTGTTGTTCCATAGTAGCGCACGAATACTTCACTAGTATAATTAATGTACCGACTATCGATTTAGAAATAAAAATTTCTCTGTTCATCGAGAAAATAGACACTTCCTTTATTTCCATATAAGCCATCTCTGTCGAGCAAATGATTGCCGACGGATTGTAATTTTGTTTCTACGTAACATTATAGCTCTCTCTTTTCTCGGAAAACAAAAGTGGTATCTCATGAACAATGCAGTGGGAAAATGAGCACTCAGCATGTCTCGAGGGAAAAAGCCAAATCTGGCCCCCTGGTGGAGGTCAATGCCAGAAATAGCCCCTCCGCAAAGTCAAAGCCAAATAAATCTCACCTCCCGCACCCTGGGCCTGCGAACCCGACGTACCGTGGGTCGGACCCACGCCACCGCACCCCAGGCACCTGCCGCAGGCCCCAGGTGCGGCAGCACCTCCCGCAACCCAGGGGTGCGGCTGGGGTGCTGTTGCACTTCAACCAACCAATTGGTTAATTAATTGGGCTGCTTTCTCACACTATATCAATAAATTTTGGTTGTTAAAAACAGGATGGGACACTGAACAGTACTTAGCAAGGCAATGTGAAGTTAAGGGTGCGTTTGGTTGGAAGGCGAGGTGGGATGGGATGAGGCCATCCAATTTTTTCTGGATGGGATGATCCATTTTTGTTGTTTGGTTCAGTGGATGGGGTGGACGAAGTCTTTGTTTGGCTCAAAACTGGATAGGTTATGTTGGATGAGTCACTGACATGCGGGACCCACATGGCAGTGACTCACCCTTGCCCTCTCTCTCATTTTTCCCTCACTCACTCCATCCTCTCTCTCTCACCAGCGGCCGACCGGAGCTCGGGCAAGGGGCGGCGGGCTCGAGCGGGGGGCAGTGGAGCTCGGGCCAGGGCCGGCGGAGCTCGGGGCGCCGGCAGGGGCGCAGCTCGGGGCGGGGCACAGCTCTGGCGAGGCCGGCGGGGGGCCGCGGAGCTCGGGGTGGCCGGCGGGGCGCAGCTCGGTGCGGGGGCCGGCGGAGCTCGGGCGGGGGCCGACGGAGCTCGAGGCGGCGGGCGGGGCGCAGCTCGGGCGGGCCCGGCAGGGGGCGGCGGCCAGAGCTCGGGCGGGGGGCCGACGGGGCGGAGCTCGAGCGGGGCCGGCGGCGGGCGGCGGCCGGAGGTCGGGCGGAGGGCCGGCGGGGCGGAGCTCGGGCGAGGGCCGGCGGGGGGGCGGCGGCCGTAGGTCGGGCGGAGCTCGGCCGGGCGTGCGCGCAGACGGAGCCAAAGAAATGGATGAGCCCATCCGGTTTAATTTGCTGAACCTCTCCATCCAGCATCTTTAAGGAATATTCCTCTGGGGTGGATATCCCTATCCACCCCATTCACCCAACCAAACACCGCTCATCCCTCAAAAAATGGGATGGGATGACCCCATCCCACCTCATCCCTCAAACCAAACACACCCTAAATCTGTAGTCTTGAGCTCCTTTGTTTAGCTACATCAGCCTACTGGTTGGTGGCCCAGCTTAAGCATGTCTTAAAAACTGGGACCATGAACACATCTGCATATGTGAAATACAAGAAAGTATGGTAATTTTTGGAATGTTTATGCTTGACACGGCTTTGGAAAAAGCTTAAGAACCCAATTAGGTCATTAACCAGATACTTTTCTGAATATTATGTAAGGATGCTGGATGTCAGGGCCTCAGGGGAAAATATATAAGATTGCAATTAAGAAGACAACAAGGTCTCACAGATTTTATTAACATAATAGGCTACCTTCTTCACAAAGTAAGAGTACTTCTTCATAAACTGTTGAAGAACATGTTGAACGACTTGAAGATGATCAGCTTTGCCTTTTGCAATTAGAGTAATCTGTTGCTCAATAAAGCTTCGGATATCTGGCAGGCAGAGATCGGCATCAATACACTAATAACCTCTTATCAAAGTAGTTCCCAGGGCTGTTGGTACTAATCTTCTTTCAGAATTTACCTTCAACAAAGATAAGTAGCTGCAGTTAGGCATTCGTATATTTACATATTTAAGCATATACATGTGAGCATAAAAGTTCACTATATAAGATGCTTGTGAATGTCAGGATAGAAAAGACATTAACTAACCTGGACATAATTACGCTCAGAAATGTTGTTTATATGCACAAGAATTGATGCATCTGTGCCTATGCCATTCTTCTCACTAAGGTAATCAGGTTGGAAAGTGCAACAGCTGGGACCCCTGCCGCACCCCTGGGCTGCGGGAGGTGCTGCCGTACCTGGGCCAGCGGCAGGTGCTGGCCCGCGCCTGGGGCCTGCGGCAGGTGCGGTGCCATGGGTCCGACCCATGGTACGTCGGGTTCGCAGGCTCAGGGTGCGGGAGGGGAGTTTTTTTTGGCTTTGACTCCGCGGAGAGACTATTTCTGGTATTAACCTTCACCAGGGGCCAGATTTGACTTTTTCCCCATGTCTCGAGAAAAATACCTAGTTTTGCACTAACGGCTCCACCTATCATCTCTGTAGAAAATTCCAAAACACGACAAGCATGCACACAAAGTATCTCATCGGTAGAAAGAACATCATCATGCATGCCTCGCTAGCTAGTTTGTGCTTTTCTTGCGCATTATGACGAAAAAATGATGAAAAAGAAAAGATCAGTCGACTGTTAGTGCTAGCATAGAAGCCACCTCAAGCAACAAAGCTAGCTGGCATACCCAACACGTACCACTTCATCGATCGATCGAATCAGCTCCCGTACTTGGCCTTGTACTCCCACCACAGCTGCTAATCGCTCTTGCCTAGAATCTGCACGAAGTACGAACCCCATCTTTCCCCTCGCTACAGTGCCCTCAGGCGATCCGAAGGCGATTTCGAGGGTTTCCCTCCCGCCGGCGCCTGCGCCGTTCCGTCCTGCCCCTGATGGCCCTTCTGGCCCTCGGCGGTGTGGTGAACGGTGGCGCCTCGTCGGCGGGCGGGGTTGGAGTTCCCTTTTGTTAGGGTTTTGGTCCCGAGCGGAGGCGGCGAGGTGGTGGCGTCGTCTCCGTGTTGGGCTTTTGGTCCCCCGCTCTTCCCTCGCCCCAGCGTTGTTCCCCTCGGCTCCGCCGAGTAGAGTGTGGGTGTTGATGTTCGCCGGTCCTCCTGTGGAGATCTCGGCGGATCTGTTGGTCTTCCTCTCGGTCTCGGTGATGCTTTTTGGGGTGTGTTCTCTGGTGTTTGCCTTTCTGCAGGGTCAGCGTGCTTCGCTTGCCAGCAAGATTTGGTGGTCTTCTCCAGTGACCAAGCTCGAGGAGCCTCCATGGCCGACGTCCCTTCACCGTCCAAGCTCCGCCTCAAGCGGCGGTCTACAATTGCGGCTGTTCAACGGACTGAGGTCCTATCAAAGCTGGAGATGGGCGCGGCCTGACTTCGGCATGAGAAGCAGCTCGGAGAAGCCTCCAGTGGCGGTCATGGAAGCGGTGAGGAAGACGGTCCTAAGGACCTTTTTGTTATTTTCTGTTTCTGTAAGGTTGTATGGGTTTGTTTTCCTTAACTATCTTCAGAAATGGAAATGAAAATGCCTTTTGGGGTGTTTTCTTCAAAAAAAAATTCTGCACGAAGTAGTCGTCGCTGTACCCGTCGTCCTTCATCTTGGCGTTGAGCTCCGCGACGAACCCCGGCCTGAGCGAGTCGCAGTAGTCCAGGAATCTCGCCGTCACATCGTACCCCTGGTCCCAGCTGCGCCCCTGCCCCGGCCGCACCCAGTGCCCCGGCGCGTACCCGGCCTTGAGCCGCACGAAGTCGGCGACCCCCTCGAAGACCCAACAGTGCGCCTCGTAGGAGCCCTGCAGCCCCCACTGCCACACGTGCACCGCCTCGTGGTACAGCACCCCCGTCACCTCCGTCCTGAGGTCGCCCGCGAAGCCGTTCACGTAGCGCGCGCTGAGCTCGATGGCGCTGCCGCTGGTGGAGGCGATGCCGCCGTCCGTGTCACCGACGACGGCGAGGGTGACGGCGCCGCCGCCGTCGACGGGCCTGCGGCCGGCTGCGGCTGGGCCCGTCTGGTTGAAGATGTTCCAGGTGAAGCAGGACGCCTCCGAGAGGACCTGCTTCGCGTAGGCCACGCCGTAGTCCCGGTCGAAGCGCTGGCCGCCGGGGGTCGTCGACGCGTTGTTCGTCACCTCGAACGTGACGACGGCGCCGGCCGTGGCGACGACGAAGGCCAGGAGTAATAGGGAAGCGACTGCTGCTATGCGAAGCTCCATTTTGTGCTGGCCGGCGCCTTGCTAGCTAGCTACTGCATATGCAACGTGCTCTTGTGAGCTAGCGGACGAGTGGTGGTCACCGGCCGGTTGTTGAGAGATTTATAGGCACATGAAAACATGTTTGGAACGGGCAGTGCTCGGTGTATTTAGGAGCCAAACGGCATGAACGTTTGCTATCATCCGTTGCTACTGTCATTAGCTCTTTATTTTGTTGCTAGCAATCGCTCGTCATGTGAGCCATGGACGTGTCCTTTGATTTAAAAGAGAAGGGAAGGCACGGTGCTTACATGTGTAACGATGTGCTGCATTTGCCGGATTTCTCTAGGCAGCACCCCACGAACGTATATATACGTTGATGGCCTGCTGTGTAGAAAACAAACAACGGAGCATCCGGGCGGGCTTTGAGTTTTTCCATTATTTAAGATCTTTTTAAGTCTCAGTCGACAAGTTTAGTCTTGAGATTAGTTCAAGATTTATATGCAAAAAGGTTTTCTATTTTCGTAGGTATAAAATTTGTTTTTATTTTTATTTTTGATTTAGTTGCACATTGTAAGTCTAAAGTTATACCTTTTGTTTATAATTTTCAGTTTTCAAATGTGTAACTGGACAATTACACTTTTTTTAAGTCTAAAGCTATATAACATATTGTATTCTTTATAAATATAATTTTTATTTATTTATTTATTTTATTTACTTTATATACACATCGGATTAGTACGTACGGAGAGCAATAGACGGACCGTGAGTTTTGTATATGTGTGTTTAATTTGCATCTAAACAATATAACATCGACAAGTTAAATAGAGCTATTGTCATGAAGCATAATACTTTGAGACAATTTTATGGACAGAATAACCTATGTACTCATGTATAATAGGGTCAGAGCATCCTCCGACATGCATGGCATGCTCTCTTAGGGCGGGGCATGGAGTGCCTCACGGATATTTAGTCATACGAATGCCACATGATTTGGATAGCTCCCACTGAGGTTTTGTTTGGTTAGGCTGGGACTGGTCAGGATCATGAACTAGTCTAGACTGGGCTACAATCTACGGTCTAGTCCATTTGCATGTTTGGTTGAGGCTAGGATGAAAAACTGCCGGCCTAAACCTCGCTGATCCACCGGGATAAGAAAAATCTTCTCATAGTCGTGGAACGAATCCACGTGAAGCGCAACGCGTTCCCCTCCTCATACGAACTCTTAAGCTGAGCGACAATGTTTAAAAGCCATCTCCGACGAGGCCTCCTCCTGTGACGGGGATGGCGACTACGAGGGCCACGTTCTTCTCCCTGGTGAGTTCTTCTCCCCTCCTCCACGGACATGTAGGATATGTAGTGACCAAATCTACTGCGTAGGCGTAGGCGTAGGCAGTGCAGCCGCAGAGGACCAAGGTAAATTGTGACCAAGTGAGTAGCAGCCCGCCGCATGGAGTCGCTGAATCTGAGCTACTGACGAGTCGGCAACGAGGCAAGTGAGGTGGAGGTGCGCCATAGCCCACGGGCAACGACACAACCAGGCTTCCCCCCTAGATATATTAATCCTCTAATCCTCTCTAGAAATATAGTATGTGATAAGATGTAAAGATGTAGGATTTGAGGATGCCACCAGCAAGCCCCTCACGTTTTGGCTCAACTGAGGTCAATTGGTAAGATACATACACGGCCATTGCTTCTTCTTGCTTTCACTTCTCTGCTTGCTTTAGTGTTTTTTAATGTGATGTGTTCTTGGATTGTTTCATTCCGATCTTCGAGGCATAGGTTGTCTTTGTTTTTTTCCCAGTTTGTTCACCAATGTTGATTTATTTGATGTTCTTCCCTGTTGGATGTTTGCATCTGAATTGTCTTGGTAGTGGTGCTGGTGTTTGATTCCAGAGATAACAGTAGCATGGCACTATTCTTTGATAGAAAATTTCTTCTTTTGTGTGCATGGTTAATTTAGCTTTTGTCTTTAGTAGTTGGGAATTAGGAGATGATGCAGGGATATTGGGTTCTTTTCTGTTACTATCTTAAATCTTTATGTGGTTTATCTTGTATCAATATGTTGGATAGTTAATGTGAATTTTGTTTGCTATTCCTTTTGTGATTTCTCCCTGTTTGGATTTCTAGAAATAATTTTGATTTTCCTGAATAGTTGGAATCTTTTTAGATAAAATTATATTGTTGTAATTGTCTTGCTCAATAGCATTGTTCCTGTCACGGACCCCGGAATTATATATGAGTAGGGGAACGGATAATCACCAAGGGCTGAGAAACCAGTCGGCCTGGTGGCACGGTACCTGCGCCGTGAGCATCGAGGCGGGGTGGTCCGACACCTAACCAACGCACCATACGCTTACCAGACGTCGTATGCCTTCACCGTTGGTCAAGCCGGCCGAAAGCGATTAAACTTCCCAAAACCACATACAATTCCATGATCCGGTAAAGAACTGGCGCTTCTCTTGAGTCACTAAGCAAAGTAGTTTCGAAGGAGCCCGACCATCGTACCCTCACCCTAACCTAGTCCGGAGACTAGTGGGTCGCTCGAGAGCCCAGTACGATAGTCCACACCCTGCCTAGCCGGCACAGCATCTCCACTCACTCTCTTGAGGTCTTCCTCACAAGAATCAAAGGTTTTGGGACTTGAGTAAGGTGGAAAGGCTTTCTTGAGAGCAATAAATGATTTGGCAAAGAGTTGGTAGTGGTTGGTAGGTTGGGGGTTTAAATAGCACACTCACAAAAACAACTCGTTGCCCTAAAAAATACATGACCGGAGTATCCGGACATCCACTCGGAGTGTTAGGGATCTGCTCCAACGACTCTATTGCACGGTCAGGATTCAAATCCTCGCCTTTGGATAGAATACCTGGAGTATCCGAGAAAAGGTTCAAATACTCCAAGGGGGTTAAAAAGAACCCTTCAAGACAGATCAACACGCCGGAGGTAGGTCAGATGCTTCGGAACTCCAGAGTATTTGAGGAAATATCTGGACACTCCGGGCCCGGGACATAGAGCCTTTCTAAAGAAAAAGGTCCATGCCTAGAAACATGCTCAGACAGTTCAGATCATTGGGAGTATCTGAAAGTGCATCTAGACCCCCTACGTGGGTTTTGATGATTGACGACAAGTGATTAAGGGACTAACATGTTTATTCACAATATGAATAGGTGTTAGTCCCTATGATGAGATTCAACGGGCATTCGTGACCTCTAAAAGTGAAGAAAAGAAGTCGACACCATAGTCGTACTTATATGCAATGTATTTCGCATTTTAATTGAGAAATAGGTGTGACATACTATTAAGAGGGGTGCGTCGTAGATGCTAGTTGATGTGTTTTTGTGCTCTTGAGATCATTAGTCAATATCTTTGTGAGCAACACTTATTCTACACGAACACAAAACCTTTTCTAAATCTGCTACACCAGAAGTTCCGGTAGTTTCAGAAGTTTCAAAGTAGCCGTGTTTTTGAGGCCTCTGGGAAATATCGGAGGATCTGATACCAGAATCAGAAGTTCCGATCTAGGCAGGACTTGGTTGGTGAGTCAGGTAGTAAGTCCTATCGGAAGTTCCAGTTGAGGTATTGGAAGGTCCGATCTATCAGAAAGGTCCGAAGTGTTCCTAGATTTTGAGTACTTTGGAAAAAATTGGAACCTCCGAGTGAAATATCGGAAGCTCCCATAGTTTCAGAAGTTTTGAAGTCTTCGGTGTCTTGAGCGCTCTGGAAAAACCGGAACCTTAAATTGGAATATCGGATATTCTGATAGGTTTGGAGGTTCTAAAGTAACATTGTTTTTTAATTCTCTAGAAATATCGGAGATTAAGATATCAGTATCAGAAGTTCTGATATTACCTTAGCGTTATGCGGTCATGGGCTGGAAAGTAGTCGTTATATTTGAACACATTGGATGTTCCAATATTCCTGTGGGATGTTCCGATGTGGGCTTTTCAATGCATAACGACTAGTTTTGAGAAGGGCTATAAATAGCTCTCCTCTTCACCCACAAGCAACCTTTGCCTCATTCATTTCCTACACACTTTGAAGAGCCATTTTCTCTCCTCTTCGAAGCTCAAGCTAAATCTTTGTGAGAGAAAAAAAAGAAAGAGATATTTGAGTTTTTTGAGTGATAAGGAATAGATTGAAGATTTCTTAAGCACTAGGTTCACCTCCAAACATCTTCAGCGCGCTTGTTACTCCTGGAGGTTGAGGACTCCTAGACGGTTAGGAGTTGCTCACGAGCTCCCAACCCGTGTAGTGAGCAGTTAGAAGTTTGTGAAGGTTGGGATTCACCTCTGCAAGGGAAGAATCACCAAAGAAAGTCAAGGAGACGCAAGGGTGTTCTCGAGGGATAAAGGCTTGAAAAGAAGCCGACTCTTGATCACGAGTGATCAAGCTCCCTAAACGGAGATGTAGGATTCCCTCAAGAATCCAAACTCCGGCAACAAAAAACTTGTATCCTTTGATTATTTCTTTCCACATTTACTTTCCGCAAGCCTAGTTCTATTCATTCATATTCAACTTGCTTGTGTGACTTGTTAGTGTTTATCATATTTGGATTATTCTTGCTCTAGAAGTATTTAATTCCACACATTTGCAAGAATAGTCTAAAAGTGATTAACATTGTTTAATCGTCTATTCACCCCTCCCCTCTAGGTCGACATCTTCATCCTTTAGTATCCGGGATCACACCGGACACTCCTAGTCCGAGACAGAGAGTTTCTCCACAAAGAGAAAGCAGCTTGGGGACTTCACCCGCACACTTTGGGTTTATTCCGGATACTCCGAGGCCAAACAGAGAGTTTACAATAGTAAACTGATGGCTTGCCTGGAGGCTTACCCAGATATTCCAAGGTTACCGGAGTATCCGAGGACTAGTCCGGACACTCCGGACCCAAGACAGAGTGTTTCCTCAAGTGACTGTCTTCACGCTCGGAGTCTCATCCACACTCCAGATTCTCTAGAGCATCCAGGAGTTTATCCAGCTACTCCACTCAAGACAAAGAGTTTTCAAGGGAAAGGGTTGCATGCTCGGAGACTCTCCTAGAGCGTCCGGGCCAACACTTAGCAAGATTTTTCTCTGCACCTGAAGTGCCGTGGATAAGGTAGCTGCGGCCAATGCGGAAGAGGAGGTGATGGCTCCCCTTCCACAGGAAGGTATTCTTCTACTTGCTTACCACAATTGCTTAGCTTCTTCTATCGAACCGGAGTTTTCTAGCCAGTTGTATGCTTAGTTAGAAGTCAAATTGATGTGTGCTTCGTTTGTGTCTCTTTGATGAGCTTGTACGCCTAATTCGTAATAGCAGTAGTCGGTAGTTCATGGATGGTTTGATGCTTATGTTGCTTGATCGACAATGATTTAGTAGTTGCTACGTTTGACGTGAATTTTCACATGCGAACAACCGGATACAAATTACACAAGTGTTTCGGAGAGGATTGGAATATGATTGGCAATAAGAAGTAGGGGATCTAGGGATGCCGAGACCAAATAGGATAAGCTGGGAAGAAGAAGAAGCAAAGCTGGGAGAGAATTAGAACCTTGAGGGTAAAGAATATGATGTTTTTCTTGGTAGAAGGAGCACAAGAATATGATGTTTTCCCCATCAAGTTGACTAAACAAGCAATACTACTACTGGTTTCTTGTACCAATTTGTTCTTAATTGTAATCGTACTCTACTGTCTACTAATTAAATATATCTTTCTATATATGTACTACTATTGGTCTACTACAGAAGCAGAGAATTTTTTGGTTATTGAGCACTGGCGAGCATCTTGTTCAATCTATATGTAATTTGGTTCTGCACAAACTAATTAGTTTGTAATTAGTTTGTATTTGATTATGACATGCTCATTAGGTTCTGAACCCACTATGCTTATATTTGATTGTATAAATACAATCATGGTTGTATACTTTCTATATTGCATATCATGTCATGGCGAATTTAGAACTTTTGTTTCAATTTTGAATTGTAGATGGACAAGAGGAGAAAGCTGCTAATTTATGGGGTTGTGGTATATATTCTTGTCTCGATGAAAGTTCAGTCTAGGAAAAAAACCAAAGAGAAATAAAAGAGAGTATTACCTGTGGGCCAATAGAGAAAATAGATCTTGATTAGCTATGAGTACATGTATACATTGCAGCAGTGCTGATTGTATTCGTTGATAAATATCATAACATCTATTACTCGTGAAAATTATCGTCTCCTTGATATTGGCAGATCCGTATTACTAGCACTAATCGATTGACTGATTTTTGCTTAATTACATGCTACGATTAAATAATACTTTAATATTATCTAAATCAGTTTTATTTATTTTATATATAGAGAGGTAAACTTATCAACACATAGAAAAGAGGACCATAACAGTCTATATTTCTAACCAAACAAAAAATTAACTCGTCATATCCAACTCTTATCATTCCAACCAAATAAAAAATTAGCTCATCCTATTTATTCAACCAAACAAAAAATTAATTGAACCCATCCCTAAACATATGGATAGCCATATCCCATCTATCTTGCCCTTCAACTAAACAGACGCTAAGTAGTTGAGTAGTAAAAAGTAGTGACGAAGAGATATAACCACTAGAACAGAATGCTTGTACCAACTGTTTTCTCTCAAGTACCGTCTCTCTTTCCACTCCAGTACACACTCTTTCTACAATTTTCAGTTTGGTAGCATGCTGTAACTCATATTGCTGTGTTTTGCCAATATTTAATCTCCTTGTCTGCCCTCTTGCTTGGAACAATAAAACCTGGAATGACTAGCCTAACAGAGCTTCAGCTTTAGGGGAATTTGCTCCCGTGTACCTTGCTGTTCTATGGGTCGGATCTACCGGCCTAAACAGCAAGTATTTGTAAGGTGGAACGAAGCAAGAGGCCAGCGACATGCACACATCACGATTGCATTGCAGACAAAAGAGGATACCAAAACACGTACCAATTCGAAAGCAAAACCACTTCTCAGCCAAAAATGAAAATCCATAGCAGTTGATCTGAAAAACAAATATTCCCTTCAATCTAAAATACACGTAGTTTTAGAATTTCAGACTGCCATACTAAATTTAACTGTTAATATAACAAAATTGCTAATATCAATCACAACAAATTAGTACAATTAGATCCATCATACAATATACTTTTCTAATATACAATTATTTTTATTTAAAACAATATATTTGTGAAGAAATTAATGGTCAAAATATTATATATTAAAAACTATATTAATACTACTCACATTTTGGATGAAAGTGTGGAAGTCGTCGATAGCAAGTGGGACGTACATGGGTCTAGCACGACATGGCGCAAATCTAATCTCTGTCACCGAAGCACCGGAACTAGTTAAAAATAAAGGAAAAGACCTAATTGACCATCTCCGGGCTCTGGCTCTAGACGGAGGTGGTGTAGGTGAGGCCGCACTTGCCGCAGGCGTGCCGGCCGACGTGCGCGGCCATGAACGTACCGGCGCCGCACTCCGGGTTGGGGGCACTCCTTGCGCAGCCTCTCCACTTGCCCCGTCGCCTCGTCCACCCTGTAGCAGCCCAGCACAGCGAGTTCGGTCTTTTTGCGCTCATGCTTTGCCTTTTTGGGCGTCGCGTGCGTCATCTTCTTGCGCTTCTTGGCGCCGCCGCGGAGGCACAGGATGAGGTGTAGTGTCGACTCCTTCTGGACGCTATAGTCGGCCAGCGTGCGCCCGTCCTCCAGCTGCTTCCCGGCGAAGATGAGCCACTGCTGGTCCGGCGGGATCCTCTCCTTGTCCTGCACCTTGGCCTTCACGTTCTCTATCATGTCCGATGGCTCCACCTCCAGCGTGATCGTCTTGCCCGTCAGCGTCTTCATGAAGATCTGCATCGTGGCTCCGTACACTAGACGCCGGAGTTCGTCGAGATCGAGTTCTCACTGACCTGTTTCGGCGGCGTGGGTTGGGAGCTTTGGTTGGATGGTGGTACTCCGTATTATACAAGCCTGTCTCGTACGCGTGGGCTCGTGTGGGCCGTCCGATCAGGAACGGGCGGCAGTGATCGAGTGGGTTGGAACCGACTCGTGAGCCAGGTCGGTGCGCGAGACCGACCCGGAAACGGCAACGAGTCCTCGACCGGACAAGTGAACCAAGCGGCGCACGCGGCACCGCAGTTGGAGCAGGACACGAGACGCCGGAGACGAGCGGAGGAGAGGCGGCCGGGGGCGGCGGTGTTCGGCGGTGGGGGAGAGGTGATGGCGTCCATCGGTTCCTCCAACATCGGCTTCCAGGTCCTTCCGTCGCTTCGTCGCCCGCCTATTCCTCCCTCCATCGCGGGGGATTAGGGTTTGGTGCTCTGATGTGATTCTTGCCTTGCTTGAGCCTGACGGTGTGTTTTTGGCTTGGTGCAGCTGCTGAAGAAGTCCGGGTGGAAGGAGGGCACGGGCCTCGGGGCGCAGGAGCAGGTCTGTGTGTATATATTCTCGCCTCGTCCCGATTCAAAGATTTCATATGTCCATTTTCCCCCAAATTCTTTTGTCGATTTTAGGGGTAATTGTGTTGGTTGTAGCATTGGATTTTCGACGTGACGCTTAATTCTTTGTGTTTTTCTAGTGTTGTTAGTGTCTTAATACGGTCATGATTACTGTGGCAGAAGTAAAGCTAAATGCTTGGATTCTTTAAACCAAATACGTTACCTTAGTTTCTTGTAATCTTGTTCAATCCAAAAGCTCAGAAGGAACTGAAGTTGGATAAACAGTATGTATAGTTAACTGGAACAATTATCTTGCGCGTTTATGGGTTTTAAATAAGAGATGATGATGTTTGGCCGCCTCTCGTATGATTGCACGGCACTTGGATGAAGCCGGATTGTAGCTTATATTTGCCAATTTACTCTTTGTACCGTTTGTGTTTGTGTACTCAACTTGTCCCAACTGCCTGTGGAACAGGGGAGGTTGGAACCAGTAGAGACTCGTGTTAAAAACAACAAGCGTGGTTTAGGATCCAAAGAACCTAACCCAAAGCCGAAGGTTGAGGATGACGTTGAAAAAGCTCCTAAAAGGCCCAAGGTGAGCAAAGGATAAGATTTTATTTTTAGTGCAGATTTTTTTTAGTGCAACATTAATTGCTTGCTCTAGCATTCTTGTTATCTTGATTCGGAGAATTGTAGTGTTATAGTTCACAAGTTCTGTTGATTTCACAAAGAAATTGTACTACTGATTATTGATTACAGATTATTTGTGGTGTAGTTGAAAGGTATCTGTGTTTACAGATAGATAAACATAACTCCTTGCATCGGATACTCATCGATTATTCTTTCTGCAGAATGTTAGCTTGATTTATGAGATGTTCTTCCTTTCGCATTTCTGCATATTCAACCAGCTACTTTTATTCATCACTTTCACTGAAGAGATCTGACTTGTGTTCTAAATATGTTGCAATTGTCAGCAGGACGTGCCGTCAACGAAGAGAGCAAAGTTGGCTGCAAAGAGGATACGGAAGATGCAAGAAGAGGAGAAGCGATTACAAGAGAGGGAATTCGAAATGGCCTTCTTCAGGGAATTTTGGCCTGACAATGTATAAACCACAAGCCCAATGGCGTTGCACCTGCTGGCATCAGCTGATAATGCCATTGTACAGCTTATCGATGCTTCTGCAATGTGCAAGTACTGTTCTTCCATTCCTGTCTTTTTTGTTATGGTCTAAATGTTACCATTGATTCCGTAATGTATGTTTCTGCTCTACAGAGATGTGTTGTATAATAATTGTTCGTTGATTGATGAAAAGATCACTCAGAATCATTATTCATATCAATTGAGTTTCTCTACATCCCGAACTACTCCCTTCAGAAATATAGGTTGCTTTTAACTCTTCACACTACTCATTGAAGAATACGCTGCCAAACATGATAAAAGTAATATATAGTACGAATGGTTTTGCACGACAAATCCAATTATACTTTTCACACAGTCAATCTATATGATTTTCCATGCACTAGTAGTTAAAAGTTAAAAAAAAACACACACGCATCATAGAAAGACTTAACATTTCTGAACAGAGGTAGTACACCTTAGCGCAAGATATGGGTTACAACAAAACCACATTTATTACCAAGGGATTGCAGCGACAACCTGTGGTACATGACCAAAAGGCCAAAAGAACAAGGAGAAACAGAAAATGATTTCAGTATGGTCTGAAAGAATGCAGCAGAAGAGACTGTCACCACATTTTGGTGTCAATTCTGTCTATAAAAATAATATTGCATGTCAGGAGTATGCGTTGCTTCTCAAAACCATGCCTAGCTACAACAGCAGCTATTGGCGCCACGGCGCCACAGCACCACGTCTGGCAGGAGCTCGACTCTGCTGGCTACCTAACAAAAAAGTCTCTTCCCATCCCTAGAATGCCAACTCTTCTTCCTCTTGGGCTGTGACTGGCAGTGTGCCTGCTGATGCGGCATCTCGAAACTGGCCAGCCTTCTCAGTACTTATGTCGAGCAAGTACTGCAACCTTGATAGCTTTTCGGGCTTCGGAATACTCTTCATGTAAACGCAGTACAAGTCGTCCAGCTCTCCCGGTGTGGGCCATGACAAGGGCTTTGAAGGAGGCACGGCCGCGTCGCATGCGAGTAAATCATTCAATGACGAGATCTTCATTGGAAATGAATTGTTGTTAGACATGCAAGCAATTAAATAAATTTCAACAGAAACTAATGACAAATAGCAGATATTTACAATTAACAACTCGTAACCGTCATACTTCTAACATTTAACCTAGTGCCATCAGAATTTTCCAATATTTTAGCTGATGCTATACCAATAATAAATTAATCCTTATATGCTTTAAATTAGGTCGTAAGATCGCATCAAGAATTTCATTATATCCCTTTCTTCTACCTTCTATTTTATATGATATTTCTTAAGGATAAACCATAGGGATAGGGTCTAGAATAGAAGTAATAAAGTGAATAAAAAGGGACAAAGCAACTACTACATCCGGAAATATAAGATGCACTCGTTTCTGAGTTTATCTTTGACCAACAATTAGTCCAACAATACATAGATTATGTGATACAGAATTGATACCATTAGAAAGTGCTTTTAAATATGAATCCAACCATATCAAGTTCTAATCACATAATCCACATATTCTTGGACTAATTGTTAGTCAGAGTTAAATTTAGGAAAACATGTGCGTCTTATATTTCTAGACGGAACGAGTAAATTTTAACAGAAACGAATTATAACAAGCAGATAAGGGACACTGATTACGTACCACACCATCTTTCTTCTTCTGCCGAAGCAAAGCAACAGCCTGAACAAGGGCGTTCTCCAACCTAACCTTTGCAATGTCCTGAACAATCGACTTGGCCTTCTCAGCACTTATGATAAGATCAGCTGGCATCTTAACATACACTTCCTCTTCATCAAATTCACCAGTGCCTGATGAAAAGATCTCCTCAACAGACTTTTTGTAAATGGTTTCTCGCAGCGGTTCCGCAATCAAGCTATCCAGCTGAAAATTTGCCTCTTTCAATCCTCGGACCTGCTGTATACCAATTTGTCCTCGAGCTATAGAAGCTTCAATTGCAGAAGACAACTTAGTTGTTGTGATGCTCTTAATGATTTTCTGTGCATGCTCGGTAGGCAGGCCAACCTGCTTCTGTATCTTTGCAAGCTGGTCAGCCTTGGATTCTGTTAACTTTCCATCAGCTAGAACCACTTCAGCCTGTTGCACAAATGCTTGTTCGGCCAGCTTAATGTGGACATCTTGAGCTTCCTTACGGGTTAAACCAAGTATGTCTCCCAGTTGCTTTAGCATTAAATACTCTGAATTATCTTTCTTTGTGGAAATCGCTGTTCCAAATGAAACATTAGTCGTCTCCCCAGTGATACAGAACATCAAATATGTTTGATACAGCTCAGCTCTGTCTCTCAATGGAAGATCATCTTTGAGGGTTATCTCCTTCTGGCTTGACTTGCTCAGCTTTTCTTTTAGCTCTTTATCAGGCCTGGTCTTCTTTAATGTTTCCAGTGATTCCCATTCATAGTCGTCATCCTCTCCCTCAGATTCAGTGGTTTCAGGTTCTGAGGTTGCACTTGATGTTGCAGGTTCAGCAGTTGTGCTTGGCTCTCCTTTAATGTCAGCTAAAAGCTCACTTACAACAACGGTGTTGAAGGAAATCAACTTCTTCAGCTCTTTTGCCTGTTCAATACGGTTCCCAGCTGCTTTTGCTCTCTGAATGTAGTTCAGGAATAATTTCCGTACCTGGTCATTTGAATTTGGCGATACAGATAATGAATTGGATTTGCAGTGGGAATATATGAAAAGAATGTAATTTTTTTTAGAGGAAAATAGGTCACTCTAGCATTATTTTGGGGGGAAGATGCATACTGCTTTACTAAAGATGGTCATAGCAGCCTCCTTTTTCAAGTTTAGACCCTGTGCTGCCTTCCTAACCGCCTCTCGTCTATCAGCGTCGTATCCATCAATGGACACAATTGCTTCCTTGACAACCTGCAATGTCCAAGAAAGCGTAAGAACACCACTTACACAGAACAGGCCACCAACTTTGCCAAACCAATGCAGATCTGGAACTGAAAGTAAAATTATGCAGAGTTGTTAAATGAAAGGCACCATAAAATGCATCACCTTTTCAAACAATTGGCCGCAGATGTCAGTGTGAGCAGCATCAACAGTTTCTTGAGGAATGCAGAGGCGCACTTGGAATGCCATCAGAGCTTCCGTTTCATCCTTGCTCAGCTCTCCATCAGCTACAAACTGCTGAAGCTTCTGCCTGTAAATGTCTGAAGTTTGAAGCAGCATTAATACGCATTGATATTCACAATATAAAGGAAGTACTTTTACTCAGATTGTATTTGTCTGAACTTTTTTCTTAGTAAAAATTCATTCCTTATAAAAGAACAGTAGGCCAGCAATGCAAACACAGGTGAAGTAAAATGCAGTCAGTTGCCTTGCTACAAATATACCTCCTAGAGTCAGGGCATAGGTTTGACAACTCATACGGCCTAAAAATAACAAAGCAGCAGTATTGGCGTAGAGCTGATGCCTGATGGCGCATGATGAATGATTTCTTGCACTGACGTGGCAAAGGGATATATGCTACCATATAGAACCATTAAGTCAAATCCAGTTCTCAGTTTGACCCATGATTTCCAGGCGATCAGCACAGCTATGCTGTACAATTAATGGTTCAGTAAGAAAGAAGTGTCAAGATGGTACCTTCATGCATCTTGCTAGCAAGTTCAGGATCAAACTGTAACTCTTCGCATAGATTTTGGAGGAACGATGCTTTGCTAGGAGCCGCAGCCAACTCGCTGTTAAAGGATTTGGCAAGCCTTTTTCTGTATACTTGAGATTTGACATCTGACATGATTGCTTCCGCTTCACGCTTCCCCAGTCCAAATATATTCCTCAGTTCATTCAAAGGAACAAGCTGCATTTGTTTAATCACAGAGGTTTCGGTTAAGATGCTACCGTATAAAACGCATTGCTAGATTTAATAGTCATAAGGCAGCCAAAATATAAGATGATTTATTTTGTGGAACCAAAATCGTTAAACCACTAGGGTAAAGTTATGCATTGCTCAAGAAATTTGGTCTTGATTAATGCAACGTTGACAACAAAAGGTTTAAAAGTACTTGTTAATGTTAAATCAACTGGGTGAATCTATTGAGTCTATCATGAGCATTCCCATTTATATACTTTGAGAAAAATAGCTCAGTAAGATCACAAAGATGCATAATTGGAAAATACCATCACGTGTGAGGCTGACAAGTGATCGAGTGATTTTTTACACTAAATGCAAGATAAGATCAGCAATTTTCAATAGAAGAAATAACAACTAATCAAGTAGTGTTTATGTAGACTCAATGCGCTGAACTAATGCTTGGCAGACTTCACATTTGTATTAGGCAATAAGCCTAACTTATTACAGATTGGTCCTGTCGAGACCAGATTGTATGAGCTTAAAATTTATCCATCAGCTGGCCTATTTTTTTTAGGAGTAAATACAGCTGGTTATGATCCGGATACTCTAAATGTCATGTGGGGCACGGCTTACAGCCACCACAAGGCAGGCCCACAGGGGCGGCTGGCTTGGAGCAGGCGCCAAGCACGGTCAGGATCTGCCATGGGCAAATATGCATTTATCTTATCCTTAGTTTGTTACTTGATTGCATTCAATATTAGAGACAGCCTTCCAAGATTGTTAGTTTGCTTTCCAAAATCATCTCGTAAGCCACGGCTATTTAAGCCTAGGCCATCTCACATTATCAATCAAGCAAGCAGTATAATCTCTATCTCTCTCTTTCTTTACCTAGCAGTAGATTAGTTTTAGGGATTACCACTAAACAGATAAAACATAGTCTTTCTGCTGTTATTTCTTAACAACAGGTAATGGGTATGGGTCGGGTTTGTTAAGTTCAGCATCTAACATATTATCTCCTAACTGCACACCATTTTGAGGATGTGAAAAATACAAGACCGAAGTAGTGTGAGATAAACAGCAGTTTCAACAGCAGCAGCCATAGCGGTACAAGCCACATGATCTAGACTGGTCTGCAATGCTCAGAATTCAATGGATTAACTTTGTCCACATAAAATCTGGAGTGTATTTTCTAGGTCCTGCAGCCTCGCAAACCTGCACTGGTCTACTTACAAAAAGATGCTTTGCAGGAATGGGGGGTTTATTTGAATTTGCCATTTCATAAGAAGCCTACAGAGTTAGTGAGGCCTTATTTCAACTCGTCATTTCATAAGGAGCATCAGTTAACTAGAAAAAATGCAAATATACATGGAATCACCTTCTCATTATCAAGGCATCCATCTGAAAGTACTTCTGCTGCATAGGCCCTATAGAGTATCTTTAGATCATCAGCCCTCCTATCATGATCATATTCTCCACCTACGCAAGCCATGCAAAAGACCAATCTTAAGTAAGGTCCACCTCATCAACACATGAATTCAAAAAACTTTACAACTTTACCTAACGAAATAGGTCCAAGCCCACGTGCAAATCGATCGGCTTGAGGGTGCTTGCTTAGTACTGTTAGCAAACTATTAAATGCAAGGACGCTCTTCACTTCATCAATAACCTGCGCTGGGCTGTTCCTGTAAGCAGTAATCATATGGTTTAGTAGTTGAGGTAAAAAGTTGTTCATTATCTGCACTGGTAAGCTCCAAATATATAAGCATATCAACATTCAGATGGGCTGACTTCCCCAGAGGGATACATATATTTGCTAACAACTGATTAATAAAAGCTCACACAATTTCTTATATATTTTGTTGTTCTCACATTTCTTTCGAAGGCAAATGGCTCAGTTTTTTTAATAGTAGTTAAATACTCTCTACTAGTGAAAGCAGATCTATCCATCAAATATAACCTAATCACTTCCATGAACTGAGTGGTAGCATATGTGAATGTAGCTAAGATTTAAACACGCAGGTTCGAGCACATATGCTATTCCTCATGATAGACAAAACAATAATGAAAGCCTGCAACTCCAACAAGTCAGCAACTTTCTGTGACAACATGACTGGCTCATGTGTGGGAAAGGTGACATGTGATGGATAACCTTTTGTTGTGAAGAAGGGAGGAAAAATATATGATTCATCATTGCTAGTTAGGAAGTACATTTCTCCATTATATAGCACTGTACTTCCTCCATTATATAGCACTAGAAATTCTAACAAATTTAAAACCTATATACCAACTTTAACAAAAATATATGTGCACTTCTCCTAAAACCATTAGGTTAGCAGTTAGCACATCAGTTCAGGTTTTCATGCAAATTTTCAAATGATGAAATCTGCCAAAAGGTTTTGCAGAGAAGTAGGCTTCATACGCTGCTTT
Organism: Stipa capillata; assembly: GCA_019208055.1. Classification (NCBI taxonomy): domain Eukaryota; kingdom Viridiplantae; phylum Streptophyta; class Magnoliopsida; order Poales; family Poaceae; genus Stipa; species Stipa capillata. The sequence goes on from JAGXJF010000460.1 coordinate 81,476, forward strand.
GGTACGCGACTTCAAGATGTCTAAAGCTGATGAAATGTTTTCTTGAATCAACTTTTTCGCATGCTCCCTGAACATGTCAGCAGCAATCTGCAAGAAATTTAAATATCAGGATATGTTACAACACAATATGCTTAGATATTAGATTGACACCAACAATCAAATATGACACACTTTTATGTCGTCTATAGTCTACACTCTTGGCAGGTGTCCATAGTACATACTTAGATATTATGGTATTCGGATATGTGACATTGTGTCCCAAGTACTTATGAAGATGTAAAAGCAAACGAAGCCGAAGCAATCGGGCAGGAAATTTAAAGAAAAGGGTTACCTCATCAGAAAGTTTATACGCAAGTTGTGCTCTCCTCACTTCAATGAGCGTGCCTATGTCAAGACCTAGAGAAACAGAATATCTCGAGGTGAGGATATTCAAGAAAATGCAACAAGTAATATATCAAGTAATTAGTATAATAACAGAACACTTGCTATCTTCCCTGCTCTAAATCTAATCTACTTGACAACGCCAGACCTTGTAAGCGCAATATGACTTAAGAATGGAACTAATGCCTACAAATGACAATGTGATTCAGCACTACCTCTCCCAATAGACTTGAGCTGCGACGTGTATAAATTTTTGGCATTTTCCCTCATAGCAATGTCGATCTGCCAAAAGATCATGACAATGTAACAAAACAACCACAATGTCAAACATGACATATAGAAACATAGAAGCTATGAACCAACATATGAAGGAATGAGCAAGCAGTTCAAAAGACATGTTCCGAAATGCGAGCAAGAGGCATCTGAGATATGCGAATTTGCAATTTGTACATGTTGCAGGCAATCTATGTCCTCATCCTTATCAACACAAAAGCTCTTCCCTTCGAACTACTACCTCCATCTGAAACTCATTTTTACATCCATGCTAGTCAAACTTTTGAATTTTGGTCATGCTAGTCATAAAACAATGTCATTTTTATATCACATGTACTACCTGTCTATTTTCAGTTATCTACAGCATGCACGAGTTGGAGCTTGAAATGTTGCATGCGCTACAGTGCATAGCATTACATTCATTACATCCATTAATTTTTTGAGGGATTTTGGCACCAGTGGATCATGTACTTTTCATATACAGCCATATGGGTATGCAGCAACCATAAGGGCATCAATTTCACACTCCTAGTATGTATGTAGATATTAAAATTGGCCACAACAAAATGATATAGGCATATTTGCAGAAAAGTATACTTCCATAATTTTACAATTTTATATGTTATTCCAAATAATTTTATATGATAAAACTTAGCGCTCTAGGTTGCATTTTAGACCAAAAGAAGTATTTGATTTGCCAACATATGCAATGTAAACTAGTGGCACTCAGAATTTGGGATTCCAGCCAAACCCTCTAGCCCACACATTGCATCAAGAACGGCAAAACAATATGCAAAGAGCATGCTCAAGAGGCCTCTCACAGTGGCAATAATGTTAGAAAATGGGTGCAATTGCACTTCAAAATTCAGCACAAATAATCAAATACCATAATGGAGGTAGTGCTCTGCATTTTACATGAGATGAAATCATAAAACTGAGACATGCTATGCACAGTGGTAAGTGAATGACAATTATTTTATATTAATGTACCTGGGAATCAGTGATCCCGAAAAGACGTTTCCATGGAAGTAGGAAGGCTGATGCATCTCCGAAGACAAGATTTGACACATATATTAGCTTTTGAAACGCCTACGAAATATTTGCCGTGGTTATAGTTAGGGTCTACAGACATTTTTAAGTATCCAGGTATGCACTTCCAATCAGGAATACTTACCCGCCGTTGCTCCATGTCAGCATCGCGGTCCCTCGTTTCCAACCTCTCTCTGTATAAGCGTCTACCAATCTATTACAATGAGCAACGTGAAAGGCATAAGGAGGCGGGAGAAAACAGAATAAATGTGTACTGTTACTTGGACAGTGGACATGTTGTCAAAATCCGACTCAGATCAGGGTGTCCAACTTGGCATAGGACACAACAAATAACAATTGGAACCCGGTACGAATTCAGAGTGTCCAACTTGGCAAAAAAAGCTAGAATGCAGGTGTCCGCATAACACTGAAAAATGGTTACTAAAGTAATAAGAACATCAGAGACAGATACTAGGATATGTATAGAAGTGCTTGGATCATGAAGCAATACCTCCATGTGCATATTTGCAGCATCTACGTCGTCGAGTCCAAGAGCTCTTTTAAATTTAACAATAGTCTCAACCTCATTACCTTTGAGATCTTCATCTCCTGGAGGAAGTACTGAATAAAGAAAGCTGCAGAAAGAATGGATAGGAGAAAGGATGAGTAAATGACTAATGTTCAAGAGGACAAAGCCATTTGAAGCGCAAAGATCATATGGCCAAATTGTTAAGATGTGAATAGTTTCAGATTTCTAAAAATGGTAACGTTCAACATCCATGGGAACTTATAAGTGCTTACAAAAAAGATAGTAGTATATTCAAGAACTGGGTCAACTGAATGCCATAAAAGCTAGTAACTCCAGCCAAACCAAGGAGTTATATTAGAAATGTGCAGTTGAATCATGCTCACTAGGATCGGCAATATCTCTTGAAATGTCTAGATTATTAGATTGGCCGTATGAAAATGATAGAGTGAATATCTCATCAAATGTACTCTCATAGTATTATAGATCTGTACCTTTTACAGAAATATTATACTAAAAATTCTCAAAATTGCATTCTGACGTCTAAAAACGCCAAAAATGACGTGTGGACTTTGTGCACACTGTGGCATGTGTACCCGCTATATCGTAAAATTCAACAGGCACACTTTACAGTTTTCAAATAATCTGAAAAAACTTACTCATGTAAATTATGGGATGAAGCATACACCTAAAATTTTGATTAAAAAATATTATTATTTGCGATCTTTGCAAAAAACACAAGGGAGAACACTATACAATACTAGTATAAATACTTCCCTGCAGGAACAAGATGGTAGTGGTAATAACTAAGGACAAAATTCAGCACCTAGAATACAATAGAATTAGTTTCATATACAATTACTATTGGACTTAGAAGTCAATACATATCTGGTTGTTTTGTGCATACCCATGTTCACAATCATGGAAAACAGTAGTTCTCTAAAAAATCATGGAAAACAACTGAACAATATCAGGGGTATCAAGAGGCTCACCTGGCATACAAGTCACAGAGCTCTGCCTTGAAGGCTGCATCTTGTGTACTAACTCCATATCTGAAGCAAATAGACGGATAAGATAACGGAGAAAGAGCGATGCTTCCAATATCTCAATGCAAAGTTTAACAGGTATGATTATACGGACCGCATGACCAAAATAAAATTTTAGCTCTCTTACATGATTAACAATAGTCCCCAAACAACTCAAGCAGAAAACCAATCCAGCAACTATACAGGGGCAATCCAAACTCACTTGCTCGCGATGGCCTCCACCTCGCTGGTCTCCAGCTTGGTGGGGTCGTCGCAGCCGGCAACGTAGTTGTGCAGCCCCACGGCGGCGACCTCCGGCACTACAGAGTTCACTGCGGTGGCCCCCGCGACGCTGGCCGCCCCCAGCACGGCAGCGCCAACCACCGCCGCGGCCCGGGAGCCGCCGCCGACGCGGAGCCCGATGCCGTACCCCGCCGCCACCGCGGCTGCGGCGACCGCGAGCTCCGCCGCCGTCCTCGCCGCGGGCGGCAGCGCCTCCACCAGCGGCTGCACGCCGGTGAGCTCCCTCCGCCCGCCGAACACCTCCTCCCTCCGGCCGCCAAACACCTCCTCCCCCCGGGCCAGGGCGTCGCCCTCGTCCTCGCCCGACGCCGCCGCGCGGCGGAACCGCTGACCCCGGAGGCGGGCGGAGGGTGCGGGGCACCGCGGGGGGAAGCGGAGGAGGGGCAAGTGTTTAAGCGGGGCGAGGAGGAGAGGGGAGGCGGCGGCGCGGGGAGAGGGCTTCGTGGAGACGAGGGAGAGCTCCATTGTAAGATCTCACCTGCCCCGGGAGTAGTGGATTGGTGTTTCTGCTCCTCGGCGGCGGGCGGCGGGTTGGAGGAGAGGGGGGAGAGAGAGGTGGATGAGGCGGAGGAGGGGAGAGGGGGATGGTGTGGATAGCGTTGCGATGACGGAGGGGGGATTGGTGGGGGTGGGACGGGGCGAGGCCCTGGGGCTGGGGCGGCTGGCTGGACAAAGGGGTTGCGCGAGGGCGTCTCGTACGGGCGCAGTATCAAATCTTGGAGGCAAGGACAAGGCAGGTTTTTTATCTTTTGCAAGATACACCCGGCACGACTCGCGTACGCAGACATCCGGACACTTTGCTCCCAGCCGTGTACGGACGAGTCGAATTGTGCTCGTTAAAACTTTGACGAAGTTGCTATACACGTCTCATAATTTATAATATATATCTTTTTAATAATTAAAATAATATTTTGGTGAACAAACTTGTGATTTGATCATTGGTGAAAAAAGAGTACAGCTACCTCCATTAATCACCCATTCAATAGTTCTAGTACTTATACAGTGTTGTCCGATGGGGGTTAGGGGCAATGGATTCACGATGTAGAAAGAAAACGCTTTATCTTATGCTTTGGGCTTATTAGATTTAATTTCTATGTTCTATAATACATATAGTTCAGTTGCACATAGCTATTGGTATATGCATGCCTCAGTAAAATGGTATGGGATTATATGTTTTATATAAAATAGTTTTACCGGGTAACTTACAACAATTCGAACAACATCGATGACATTGTTCTCTCTGTTTTATTCTAGTTTAATAGAGAAAAATAGTATTCTACAGTAAATATCATTTTTAAAAGAATTCGTAGCAACTTACGGGTAGGGTAAAAAGAAGCTCTAGACTGACCAGCAAATTAATCTCGAAGCAACCTCGCCTTGGCTAGGCTCGGTGCCTAAACAAGCTGACTAGGAGCTTGCGAGCCCTCATCAAGCTCGTTTGGCTTGGCCTATAGCCACCTAGGCATTTGAAGACTGGATTTGTAACACAAGTCTCTCCTTATGGCTTTGTTGCTGTCTATTGTCTATTTCATTATGAGAAGCGAGGACATGCTAATTTTCTCTCATTTTAAGTTGAGAATATTTTATTTAACTATTGCTCCATAAAGTAACGTGAATGTGATGGACAAAAAATACTATATTAGATATATATAAATATATATATTTGTTAGAATGTTCCATATTACATGGTATATGTACCATTGTGGTGCTTCGCTCAGGCTTGGCTCGCAAGGGCTCATGAGCCGGCACAAGTCTACTGCGAGCCACCATTTTAGCTCGTTCGCCCAAGCGAGCCAAGTCGAGCCAAGCGCATTTATGGACGAGCCCGGGCGCCTTCTTTCCACACACGAGCATTATGCTAGCACTTGAGATTTGACATCTGACATGATTTCCTCTGCTTCAAGCTTCGCCAGTCCAAATATATTCCTCAGTTGATACAAAGGAACAAGCTGCAATTTTTTCGATCATAGAAAGGTTTCTATTAAGATGCTACCCTATAAAACACATTGCTAGATAGAAGATTTAATAGGCATGAGGGCCAAAACGTAGATGATTAATTATGAAGAACCAAAATCGTAAACCGCTAGGATACACTTCCAAGTAGTATATTTCTCAGGCGATTCTGGGCTTGATTAGTTCAATGTTTACAGAAAAACGCTAAAAAGAACACGTTCTAAAGTACGTCTTATTGCTAAATCAACTGCGTAAAGCTAATCAATCTATCATGAGCAGTTCGCATTTATATACTTGAGCAAAATAGCTCAGTACAATCGCAAAAACGCACATATCAGTGATACATCTTTAGTATTTTCCAACTCAAGTGATTTTTAACACTAAACCATGGATAAGACCAGCAATTTTCAACAAAAGAAACTAGATCTAATCTGAATCAAGTAGTATTGTGAAAACTTAAGCCACCGAACTAATGCTAGGCATAATTCATACAGCTTCTCAAGCGATACTCACTCTGGTCCAGTCGAAACCAGATTATCTCAGCTTATACTTATCCATCAGCTGCCCCTTTTAACTTCATAGAGTTGGGTATAACCCTGATACTCTAAATAGATGAAACATGGTATTTCTGCAACAGGTTACGAGTATGGGTTGGGTTTGTTAAGTTCAGCATCTAACATATTATCTCCTAACTGCACACCATTAAGGATGCGAAAAAATACAAGACAGAGGTACTGGGCAGAAACAGTAGTTTCAACAGAACCAGTAATAGCTGTACAAACCGCATGATCTAGACTGCCTGGTCTACAATGCTCAGATTCAATGGATTAACTTAGCCCACGTAAAAATCCAGGCTATTTTCCAGATTTTGCGGCATTGGAAAGTGCACTAGTCAACTTAAATCAAGATCCTCCGCATTGATGGGGGTTTATTTGAATAGCCATTTCATTGTCATTTCATAGAGCATCAGTTAACTAGACAAAATGAGGAGACACATTGAATCACCTTTTCATCATCAAGGGGTCCATCTGACAGTACTTCTGTTGCATAGGCCCTATAGAGTATCTTTAGATCATCAGCCCTCCTATCATGACCATACTCTCCACCTATGCAAGCCATGCACAAGAACCAATCTTAAGGACGGTCCACCTCATCAACATATGAATTCCAAAAACTTTACAACTTTACCTAACGAAATAGGTCCAAGCCCACGTGCAAATCGATCGCCTTGAGGAAACTTGCTTAGAACTGTTAGCAAACTATTAAATGCAAGGATGCTATTCATTTCATCAATAACCTGTTTTAGGTTGTTCCTGTAATCAGTGATCATATGGTTTAGTAGCGAGGTAAAAGTTTGTTCATCTTCTGCACTGCAACATTCAGATGAGTTGACTTCTCCACAGGGATCATATTTGCTAATTAATTCCTTAGAAGGCAGATGGCTCAGTTTTCCTTGATAGCAGTTAAACTCTCTGTACTAGTGAAAGCAGATCTGTCCATCAAATGTAACCTAATCACTTCTATGAACTACATGATAGCGTATATGAATATAGCTAACATTTTAACTGGAGGTTTGAGTACATATGTTATTGCTCGTGATAGACAAAACAATACTGAAAGCCTGCAACTCCAAAAAGTCAGCAACACTCTGTAACTAACAGGACTGGCCTATGCTGTGGGAAAGGTGGATAACCTCCTGTTGTGAACAAGGGAGGAAAATATATATTATTCCTAATTGCTACTTACAAAGTACTCTCCTCCATTATATATCACTAAAAATTCTAACAATTTTTTTTGCGAGAAAAAAATTCTAACAAATTAAAAACCTATATATCAGCTTTAACAAAAATAGTTGTGCCCTTTCCTTAAAACCATTAGATTATCGGTTAGAACATCAATTCAGGTTTTTATGTTATCATAAAAAAAATCAGGTTTTCATGCAAAATGTCAAATGATGAAATCTGCCAGCTTGTTTTCAGAGAAGTAGGCCTCATACACTGCATTGGTATGTGACTTCAAGATGTCTAAGGGCATCTATAAAGACGTGAGTCAGCTAACTCTGCATCCTACCATGTAGAATAATTACTGATGTGGAGGATAGAGAATAAAACTAGCTCTTCACAAAATATCAGGATCTACGGAGGATAAAAGCTCTAGAGTCAACCTTATTTTCTTTGTACGTGGTTGCATTTAGTGGTAACTATTCATGTAGAGTCAGCATAAGAGACAACTCATTGTATGAGTTATTTCTAATATTGATTGTAGATGATATGGAGAGGTCAAAGAGTCGACATTCAACTTTACCTTTGTAGATGCTTTAAAGCCGACGAAATGTTTTCTTCAATCAACTTCTTGGCATGCTCCCTGAACATTTCGGCAGCAGTCTGCGCAAAATTTAAATATTCACGTATGTTACAATACGACATGCTTAGATTGACGCTATTTGTCATTTCCTATCATACTTGGATCTATGTCAGCGATCAAATAAATGTCTTCTATAGCCTAACTCTTGATAGGTGTACACAGTACATGCGTAGATATTACGCCATTTAGATATAAGTGACATTGTGTCCCAAGTATCGGTGAATATGTAAAAGCAAATGAAGCTAAAGCAATCGAGCAGTAAACTTTTGAGAAAGAAAAGGGTTACCTCATCAAAAAGTTTATACGCAAGTTGTGCTCTCCTTAATTCAATGAGCGTGCCTATGTCAAGACCTAGAGAAACAGAATATGTCAGAGGTGAGAATGTTCAAGAAATGCAACAAGTAATATATCAGGCAATTAGTACAATAACAGAAGATACCATTGCCATCTTCCCTGCTTAAATCTAATCCTACTTGACAACGGCAGACCTTGTAAGCACAATATGTTTAACAAAGGAACTAATGCCTACAAAAGACGATGTGTTTCAGCACTACCTCTTCCAATAGACTTGAGCTGTGAAGCGTATAAACTTTTGGCATTCTCCCGCATAGCAATATCGATCTGCCAAAAGATCATATGATAATGCAACAGAACAACTACGATATCAAACGAGATATATAGAAATATAGAAAACTAGCACCGAAGTAATAAGGAATGAGCAAGCAGGTCAAAAGACATGTCTTGAACTACGAGCAAAAAAGCATTTGAGATATGTGAATGTGCGAGCAGTACATGTTGAACGCAATCTATGTCTCATCCTTATAATAAAAAAAAAGCTCTTCGCTTTCAACTACTACCTCCGGTACAATACTCATTTATATATATCCTTACTAGTCAAACTTTTGAACTTTGATCATGCTAGTCATAAAACATTGTCATTTTTATATCACATGTACTACTTGTTTTTTTTTCGGTTCTCTATAGCATGTACGGATTGGAGCTTGAAATGTTGCATTTTTTATAGTCCATAACATTACATTCACTGCATCCATGAAGTTTTTTGGGGAATTTTGGCCTCCGTGGATCATGCACTTTTCATAGATGGGTATGCAACACCCGGAAGGTCACCAAATTCACACTCCTAATACATTCAACGGTATCAAAATTGGCCACGACAAAATGATATAGGCATATTTGTAGCAAAATATACTTCCGTATTATTTCAATTTTATATTTGTTTTATATGATAAAACTTAACGCTCTAGGTTGCATTTCGAACGAAAAGGAGTATCTGATTTGCCAATACTTGTAACCTAAACTAGTGGCACCGAGAGTTCGGAAGTACAGCCAAACCCTCTGACCCACCCATTGCATCATGAATGGCACCAAACTATGCAATGAGCATGCTCAGCATGCTTTAAGAGGTTCTCACGGTGGCTAATGTTTGAAAAAATGGGTGCAATTATGCTTCAAATTTCAGCACAAATAATCAAAATACTATGGTAGCACCCTGCTTTCTCCATGAGATGAAGTCATAAAACTGAGGCATGCTATGCACAGTGGTAAATGAATGACGATTATCTTATACTAACGTACCTGATAATCTGTGATCCCGAAATGATGTTTCCATGGAAGTAGGAAGGCTGATGCATCTCCGAAGACAAGATTTGACACAAAATTAACTTTTGAAATGCCTATGAAATATTTCCCATGGTTATAATCAGGATTTAAAGACAGTTTTAGGTATCCATTTATGCTTATGTACTTCCAAGCAGAAACACTTACATCAAGCCTCTCGCCGTATAAGCGTCTACCAATCTATTACATCGAGCAAAGTGAAAGGCATAAGGAGGCGGGGAGAAAACAGAGTAGATGTGAAAACTATGAGTAAAGTCATAAGAACACCTGAGATAGATACTAAGATATAGAAGGGCTTGGATCATGAGGCAATACCACCATGTGCATATTTGCAGCATCTACATCACCGAGTCCAAGAGCTCTTTTAAATTTTTTAATAGCCTCAACCTCATTACCTTTGAGATCTTCATGTCCTGGAGGAAGTACTGAGTAAACAAAGCTGCGGAAAGAATGGATAGGAGAAAGTATAAGCGAATGACTAATGTCGTCACATGACCATATTGTTAAGATGTGAACTATATATAGGTGATTTGTTTTATATTTACTTCTAGAAGGAAAAATACATACTCCGTACTACCTAATAAACAGTAAAAGAAATCCATATTATCATTATCACAAGACCAAAATAATGTAATCTGAATTATAGATAGGTAAAGAAACAAGTGTGTTAGAGCATTGGGCAATATAGCTTGCTTGAGATTAGTAAGGGGCTAAGGGCCACCACCGTAGCCTCGCTTGTAGTAGGATAAAGGCGGCAAAAGGGTAAACTCAATGGTGAATGCCACCTATGCCATCCAATACTATCACTGGGCCCATTAAGAGTTACAAACCAAGTCCTCTCACAGATACTTTGAAATTTACTCAAGCAACAATTACTTTAGTTTTTGACGAAAAAAGCAACAGTTACTTATATGTCAACCAAAGATGTTTTTAGGTACTAATTCCCTCTGGACTTTTTGCAGACAAGAATAGTTTTGTCAAATTATGAAATTAATGTGACAAAATATACAGAAGCAATTGGGATATCCTGTACACATAGAAGTGCCATTATGAGAAATGTGCAGTTAAATCTTGCTAACTTTCACCAAAAATCTCTCTCAAAATGTCTAGATTAGCAGATAGGCCATATGAAAATGATACGGTAAATATGTCATCAAAATACTTCAATTAAATCTGTTGAAGCTAATGAGTAGCGGAATTTGTCACCCTATGGAACCGTCTCCTCCTCTTCGAGTTGTGTCCGCGCAAAAGCAATACCATTACTTGGACCTTAACGACAAATGGGGCTTATTCCGCAAGCTCGGCCTACAAGGTGCAATTTGTTGGCTTGATCTAGTCTGGCACCCATAACCTCATTTGGGATGCCTCCCCACCACCCCCCCCCTCCCCGGCCCCCCGCCGCCCAAGTGCAAATTCTTCGCGTGGATTGCGATTCAAAACTGCCTTTGGACTGCTGGTAGGCTCGATCAAAGGTTGGCCCCATAGGCCCCATAACCCTTTGTGCCAGCTTTGCAAGACAACTGTCGAAATAGCGGCCCATTTGCTACTCGAGTATCACTACTCCAATCGTATTTGGTAGGCAGTTGCCTCTTGGCTTGGAAACAATAACCTTTTCACGACTCCTGGATCATAGGCCCCTGGTGGCTAAATCTTGGGACAATTTCTTGCGTCATCCAGGAATGTCCAGCAGGGATTACCTTTGGTGACCATCCTTGTTTGCTGGGAAATCTAGAAAGAGTGGAACTCGTCGGTCTTTGATAACAAGTCTTCAATGCCTTCCGTGTTAGTTGCTAAAATTAAGGAAGAAGGAAGAGTGTGCCTGATTGTGGGAGCAAAATATTTTGCGCAATTTGTATCCTAGTGTAGTTTCTGTCGACCTCATGGCCTTTCGCTTTTCGGTTTGGGCTTAGGCCTTTAGGGTGTGTTTGGTAGTCATCTTACCCTGGCATGGCTATTCTCCCCTGAGACATGCTGAGTGCATACAACTATAGTGTGTTTGGTAGCATGTATGTGCTGAGACATGCTGAGTTAGGATCTTGTTTGGTGCGTTGTATCTGTTGAGATATGCTGTGCTGAGGGTGCTTGGTGGGCTGCGCAGATATTTTTTTCGGGACGAAAGCAGCCAGGATGAGGTGGGAACCTCACCTCATAGGTTCCCATCTGGGCATGGCTAAGGGGGGTTTGTGGGTTGAGGTGAGCATGACTGGGAAGGTACATACACTCTACCAAACAGCGAAAAGTGGGTTGAGGAGGCAATATCTGAGGGCATGCTGGCTACCAAACACACCCTTAATATTTTCTCTTTCTATATCTATATATCTATATATTAATATAAAGCAAGAGCTCCTGCCTCGTTTGAAAAAAAAATACTTCCCTCCAGGAGCAAGATGGTAGTGGACTGGTGGTAATAACTAAGGGAGTAAGGGGTATTGAGACCAAATTCAGCACCCAGGGCACAATAAGGGGTATTAAGACCAAATTCAGCACCCAGGGCACAATAGAATTAGTTCCATATACACTTGGCATTGGAATTAGAAGCCAATAGTTATCTGGTAGTTTTGTGCATACCCGCGTTCACAATCATGGAAACAACTGAACAATATCAGGGTTATCAAGAGGCTCACCTCGCATACAAGTCACAGAGCTCTGCCTTGAAGGCCGCATCTTGTGTACTAACTCCATATCTGAAACAAAACAGAAGGATAAGATAATGGAGAAAGAGCGACGCATCCAATATTTCGGGATGGCACAAAACCAATGCAGCAACTACACAGGGACAATCCAAACTCACTTGCTCGCGATGGCCTCCACCTCGCCGGCCTCCAGCTCGGTGGGATCGTCACAGCCAGCGACGTAGTTGTGCAGCCCCACGGCGGCGACCCCCGGCACTGCCGAGTTCACCGCGGCGGCCCCCACGAGGCTGGCCGCCCCCAGCACGGCCGCGCCCGCGACCGCCGTGGTCCGCGAGCCGCCGCCGACGCGGAGCCCGGCGCTGTACCCCGCCGCCACGGCCGCCACGGCGACCGCGAGCTCCGCCGCCGCCCGTGCCGCGGGTGGCAGCGCCTCCACAAGCGGCTGTACGCCCGTGATCTCCCTCCGGCCGCCGAACACCTCCTCCCCACGGGCCGCCGCCGCGCAGCGGAACCGCTGGCTGCGGAGGCGGGCGGGGGTGGCGGGGCTCCGCGGGGAGGCGGCGGCGGCGCGGGGAGAGGGATTCGCGGAGACGAGTGAGAGCTCCATTGCTTGGGGCGATCACGCCTGCCTCGGCCTCGACAATATATGGTTGTGGTGTTTTCAAGACCTATAGCAGGGTAGCAACATATGGCTGCGCGGTTGAATAGATGGAGCGATGGATGAGTATGCGGTTTCGGAGCATGGTTCCGGATTTGAAAGCTCGTGGCTTGGAAATATTTGTCGGATACTCCGTATGCTATGTGTCTCGTGGTGTTTTCACATGCTTCTTTCTTATATCCAAGTCATTTTTAATGTTGTCGAAAACTACACTCTGCACAATATATTGCTAAAAGGATTTCGGGAACACAAGTGGATAAGCTTACATTATATTTTTGAGAAACCGTTTTTAAATGTCTTACGTTTAGTTGACTGTTTTCTTATAATAATAAAAAGTTTAAAATCGCATCCAAACTAACAGAAAAGCAGAAGAAGTATATCCATCCTTACCATAAGTGTAGTTTTCTGCTTCTATTTATTTATTTAGGACGCGTTTGGTTGCTAGCCACAAGTTGCCAAGCCAAATTTTGGCACGTCACAAGTCCTTTGGCTGGTGTTTGGTTGATTTCTCAATTTTGGCTCGCCACAGCCCGACTGCCCTCAGCCACAGCCTCTTTCCTCCAAAAGTGTGGCGGGCTTTTTCCCCGCCAGAGCGCCTGTGGCGCGCCACAAACGTCATAGACCTTGGCGTTTCTCTGGACATCCAGAACGCCAGATAAGCTAGCGTTTGCGTCCCAGCAACATCCAGCCCAACCAGGTCGGATCGAGGCTCCGAGTTCTCCGGGGGGCTAACGCCGGAGGCCGTGGCGTTCGGTCGCTGATCAACCAAACAATCTTTTTTTGCCAAAAATGTGTCACAAGTGTGGCAATCGCCACAATTTTGGCTTGGCAAAATGTGGCCGGCAACCAAACAGCCTCTTAAAAAACATGATCTTAACTTTTCTGCTTCTACTTTTATACTTTATAAAATAATATCGGTACAAGTGTACAACATAGTTCAGCAATCACATACTAAGTATAAATTTCTTTCGGTAAGACTTTTGCTGCCTAGCTAGAGCTCTGGCGCGTTAAATAAATGATTAGCACTGCATAATTTCGCTTCATTTAGTTTCACAGTGGCCTACGGAGAACTTAGGAAACACTATCGCTCTGGAAGGATACAGCGATGGTACCCTGTGTTCAAACTTTTACATGGCGTTTGCTGCGAAAGGTTTTGGCTTCTCGGAATCAATTCATATAAACAAAGAATGCTCTAGGTGCAGCCAAATAGAAACAGATGAGCTTCTCTTTTTTCAATGTCAATTTGCTACAGCTGTTTGATTTGCTTCTTTACTGAACCTTCGAACTGATGCCTTACAGTTTTCCCAGAATCAAGTTTTTAATTCTATCACACATATATAGCAAGCTCCTCACTCATAATTTTCTAGCTTATGTGTTCTCTCTTTTGTAGTTCATTTGGAAAGCTGGCAATGATGTAGTGTTTCATAAGAAAGATTGGTCTGTTTCGCAAGTCCTTCATGCTGCTAATGCCTTACTTAGTCCTTTAGTCTCTATCTACTGCCTTGTCTCCTACTTCGGCTTCGATCATAAATTCAATAATGAGACCTGTCACTAATTAAGACCCCTTGAGCTTATACTGATGTGACCTTTAAGCCTCCTAATGCTGCTCAGTCCACAGTGGCAAGTCTTGGAGTTTTCATCCATGATCCTAACACTACTCTCTAGACAGCAACCTTCATTGATGCTGCTACTTCTCACACTTCTTCGGCTCTTATGGAGAGGCACAAGCACTCCTTGTTGCGCATATTGTGTCTGCCTTGTCCACGCAGGATGTAAGCTTCATCATGGACAACCAAATCTTGGCGCTAGCTGCAGGAAAGGGGGACCTTCTTCAGAGTCTAGTGCACTGGAGCATTACCCTCGAGCTCTCTACTTTTTTCAATCTCAAATGTTGCAGGCCGATGTGCGGTTCATCGGGTGCCAAGAAAGTTAAACAAGACGACACATAATTTAGCTGGAAATGCTCTCAACTTTGCTTCTGTGTAGAGTTGTGTTTTTGCTTCTTCTGTCTTTTACCGTCAGGATTCGTACCCTGTTGCACGTCAACTACGGAACTTTCACTACAGTTTTTCTGCTATCTGTACAATGCATCTCTTAAATAAATTCTTCTGAGGTTTCGGAAAAAAGAAAAGAAAACATTATCGGGAAGATAGGGATCTGGATTTGGGCCTTGCCTAGTCGGGCCGGGCTTTCCAGCCTCGGCCTACCGAGCATTCAAACAGGCCTAATTCGCCTGTAGCACTTCATAGTGAATCACCACTGTTTATCTATCCTTCGTCTACCAGTTATACATGATTGCTGACACTCTCAAGGTCCCATATTCACATCTCAATTACTTGTTGGAAGAGCCCAACCGATCTGATATTCGTGTGTCTAGGTAAACAGTCGTGCTCCTAGGATTCTTAAGTCTCATCGCCATATGCCATGTAAATAGGTTTATCAAAGTTTTGCACTCAGTCTTCTTTCATCGTTTACATCCAACATACTTCTCTGTCGTGGGAGCTCAGAGTTAACTTTCAGATCTCCTATATACATCTTTATCAGTCTAAGATTAAGCTGATAAATAGATGCAAAATATCTAGTATTGCACACATCACCGTTATAACAAAAGTCAGATTACAATATGCCATATGGCTTAGATAATATCATGTTTTTAGGACATTAATACAATAAAAAAAATAGTGAAATTGAAATGTGAAACGGCTTCATCCGTACCACAAGCAGTCGATGGAATCCATGCGACCTACTCCTTGGGATCATCGTAATAATAATTTATGTCTACTCCTTCACCAACATATTCCTCTGTACACCACCATAACATAACATGTCAGTGAGTACTTCACGTACTCAACGTGCCCCCTCATAGGGAACATCATAAACCAAGGTATATAAGGCTGTAAAGGAAGGTTGTATGGCTCTTTTACGTAAAAGTAGTGGTGGTTGTAAATGCTACAACAATTTCAAAGGTAACTTTGAAAATGAAAACAAGTTTTTATCTTAGAGGTATTTCTCATAAATGTGAGGGTCCATGACCAACACATACGAGTAAGTCATTCTACCTAAGCTCATTTATGGGTTTGAACCACCTATTCACTTTCTAGAAATGGGGTAGAGGGAAAATAGCAAGGGGCAGAAGGACATGTCCTTTTCATCATAAAAGAGTCACGTGTTATCCGTGACCGTGCATACGGCTAATCAATTAGTTTACACTTGTTGACAATTGGTAAATCTCCGATCTTACGGTAGTCGTGATTAGAGAGATTTGTTGAAGGGTAGGGATCCCTGGAGCCGCTGATCAAGCAGTACTGGTTCACAGAAGGCAAAGATTGTATACATGTTCGGGCCTCCCTCAGGATAATAACCCTATGTCATGTTGGTATATATTGTATATCGAGTAGAATACAAGGATTTGTTAGTGTCTAGCTTAGATGGGATCTAAACCTAGTCGGGAATCTTCACGGGTTGATCTACTGGAACTTGACCTCCTTGAGGCAACGGATCTTCTTTGGGATGTCGGGTGGCGGATTGAGGCTCTGGAACAGTTAGAGCTCAATATCTAAAGGCTTTGGCTTCTTCTGGCATGTTATTTTTCTCTTGTCCTCCTCATAGGGCCATCGAGTCCTTTTCTAGGTCGCACTTCATATCTGATACAAAGTTGTCTTTGACCAGGACTCGATCATCCTTAGACGTAAGGATAGACCTCCTAGTTTAAGTGGTATCCTAGAGCCCTACGAGAGATCTCCTTATTTCCTAGAATCCTTCGCGATTACGTCAGCTGCTCGGATATCGAGGGTATCATATACGGATACTACTTTGCATACGGTATAAATATACTACTCATCATCAACACTCTATAGAAGTTGTAAATTTACCCACATGTGTCAATCTCGTATGTTGCCACTAGCTGTCGCTAGCGTAGTAGACACCCATCGGTGTACCGGTAGGGAGATCATAACAAGGTCTTTTAGCTAATGTCCCCTCGACGTGATTATGCCCACCGGGCCTGATACGGAGTTGAGAGTACATCCCTACCCTCCAGCCTCCCATCTGCGCTGAGGTCCTCATAGCTACGTCCACCCTTCTGTGGACGGCAATGTCGACACCAAGGCTTGACTAACCTACTCAACCAAGTTAGTGCTCATATAACATGTGGTTGTACTGTTTTCACACTTCTCGATTTCAAGACTTTGGCCTTATTAGATGCAGGTGGCCAATTGCTCATTTAAACCTGATCCAGCTGCCGCCCGTACCTTTTAGGTGGTAAGTTTTATCCGGAGTAGAATAGGAGAATAGAGAGAGAGGTAGAAGGTAAAAAGTATCCGGCCCAGCTCAGCAAGCTCAACAAACTATTTCAGAAATGATATCATTGATCCGAAGATCGTTTCTTTAAAGAGGTAGTTCAGATGTATCCTAGGGATATGTTAAGCACGACTAAGCGATATTTCTACTATATTCTGAAATACTGAATAATCTACTTAGGATATCAGGTGAAAAGGGTGACAAGCGGATAAATGTAATGGTTGTCAATCGACACACTATCTACATGAATAAAACAATATGCATGCTTATAAACATTAAATTATAATGACTTTAAGAAATATAGGATCAACATGATCAAGAAGAGTGGGCATGCCTTCTTAGCAGTTTCCTGCAACCTCTTCTTTTAGGACGGCAGGGACGATCTCTTCACACCCTATATGTTGTAGCACAAAGAAGCATACAATACAATAAATAAGAAACAACTGCAAATGTAAACACAAGAGAATCCAAATAGAATATAGAAGGTGGTCGGGCGATCACGAAGGGGTTTTAGAATTCAAGAAACAAGTTAGCAGGGCAAAATGAGAATAGACTATACCACCTTAGGGTTTGGAGAAACCCTTGGCATGTTATACTATTACATATACATACATATAACACTATAACATTATAATCTCACTCAAGGTCCTAGCATGCTAGTAGACACACAAAATCTAATATACTAGTATGCATGAAATAGCGATAACACACAACAACCAAATCATTAGATATGGACAACAGAACAAGCACGTCATAACATAGCATAATATGTGACCATGAATTACAATTCCAGAGGGGAATTATAGGCTAACACACCATTTTATAAAACATGATCAATGAT
Organism: Stipa capillata; assembly: GCA_019208055.1. Taxonomy (NCBI): domain Eukaryota; kingdom Viridiplantae; phylum Streptophyta; class Magnoliopsida; order Poales; family Poaceae; genus Stipa; species Stipa capillata. Next base: position 99,399 of record JAGXJF010000460.1, read on the forward strand.
TAAACTACATAAAATTACAATGACCAGAATCTATAACACATGTACACGGTGTGCCTCCATACATAAGCAAACAATCCTATGCATGCTAATAAATTACATAACTACTGTTCAGTACTAAACAGGTATAAACAACATCATGAAATTACACTAATAGCAAACAACTATTGGATAATTGAACAATTAAGAACACATCGAACAATATAAGAAAACAAGACCTAAAGCAACCCGTGAATTTAATCTATACTAAAACACATATGATAAAGCATGAGAACCTCATGAAAAATAATACAGAGGTATATTAATACTAAACAAAAATTAGATCATAAAAACATGAAGTATTTCTAATTTACATAATTAAAAAGTGCTAAAAACAGTTATGGCTAATTCTATAAAGATCACAAAATCATGGAAATAATTAGAGCACCTCATACACATGCTAATCACATAGGAAAAATAAAATACATCCAAATTTATCATACAATACGAAGCTATATCAAATTTGGTCAAAACTAGCCTAAATTTGAGTAAATTCATATCAATTCAAAAACTATTGATCGGATTCAAAATCCTATTGCACAGTCGACTTCCCGGGGTTGAAAACAATACATTTTTCCACTGAGATTGAGGGCATGACGTGATGGGGATGGAGGGGAAGAGTTGGAACCTAGAGCAATATTAGTAAATATGTACTAGACAAAGAAAGAACGAAGGACAAACCAGAGAAGGAAGATAATAGAGAAAAGGAGGCAGAGGGGATAGACAGGGGTGCTCGGCCAAGGTGGCTTGCTGGCGGTGGAGTTTGGAGGTGAGGTTTGGGAGGCGACAGCAAGAGGAAGCCATCCATGTGCTCGCCGGAGTCTGGTGGTGCGCCCATCGTCGCCCGCGTTGAAGACAGGACGTGGAGGCGATGGTTGCACACAAGGGCATGAATTGGGTGAGGGGAAAAGGAGAGGAGGTGGAGGAGAAGGTGCGGTCGGGAGGAATTGTGGGAGGACTCACCGTGTATGAAGAATGGGGCAGCGAGGTGGACGGCGGAAGTTGCAGAAGAGGGCCAAAATCGAGGCGTTGCACTGGTTGATGCTTCCAATTGGTGGGGACAAAATCTTCACGACGTCGAAGCGGAGCTTCAACATAGAGGAATTGGTCCAGCGCAGCTCCGACTACCCAGAATGTTAACAGTGGTTTGAAGCGGTGGTGGCGCTCGAGTGTGGGGGAGAATAGGGCAGGAGGGGGAAAGAGAGGAGAGAGGCCACGCTGTGGCTTTTATAGGGGAAATGGTAACGACAGGCCACGATGCCTGCGTCATGCGGGGAGCAAGGCACAATGCTTGGCAGCGTGGGCCGGCTCGGGAGGGTGGTGGTGAATGTCACCTAGAGGGGGGTGAATAGGCGATTTAATTTTTTTATGATTTAGGATGATAATACGAAATTTAACTAAGCGATTTTTCAAAGTTCAAAACCTAAAACAACTAGGCTCACTAAGTGCACCAACACCATATTTCTATATCAACAAAAACAAAACTAGGGTGACAAACAAGCAAGGAAAAATCTTCACAAGATAGTTGCACAATAATTTTTTTAAGAAAATAAAGTAGATAAGGGACACAAACAATTTTTGTTCTCGAAGTTTGGATATCCATTGATATCCTACATATCTATTGAGGAAGCTTGTCCTGATGAACAAGTCGGCTCCAAATCGAGTGCTTTCCTGAAGATCCTTGACTCAAGCAAGAACCTCTTACTATGCATAGCTCTTTCCTTCACCCTGAAAATGGTGAGCTCCACAATCACTCACAACTCCTCATGCTCCTTCACAAACTCCGTTGAAGAGATCACCGTGCTCGCAACCGCCAAGTCGTCTAGGAGGCGGTGGCCTCCAAGAGTAACAAGCTCTCGAACTTCCACTCGAATGCGATCGATGTAGGGAGCTCAAACCGATACAATCGTCAAGTGCAACACAATGCATAACTCCCTGTCACACCTCACCAAGAGCAACACATGCCCTAGAGGCTATTAAGTTGAGGAGAACACTAGGAAAGTACTCAACAAGAGATCCCAAGGGCAACAACCTCGCTCCATCGACGGTCAAGGGGGCAACTTATAGCCCACCCTCAAAAACTAGCCATTATGCCACTTTTTGCACATTCTGGAGGCTCTGAACCATCTTATCCCAGAGTATCCAGGATTCAAAGAACTAGTTGTTACTCCACTTTTTGCACTGTCTGGAGGCTCTGGATGGAGACCTCTCAGAGGATCCGGGATTCAAAGATTGACCTGGAGTGTCCAGATGAAGACCACTCGGAGGGTCCGGACGGAAAAAAACCTTCTGTCCAGAGAAGAAAACTTCACTTGGATGCTTCAGACTGCTCCCACTCGGAGGCTCCGGAAGCTCAACACTTAACGAAAGAAAATCCACCTAGCTCCCTCGTAGGCTTTGAACAAAACTCACTCGGATGCTCCGGACCAAGAAAATGCTCTCAGGACTGAGCCATTTTGAGCTCTTGGAGGGTCTGGATGGAAACCGCTTGGAGGTTCTAGACCAAGAAAATGCTTTCTGGACAAAGACATTTTGAACTCTCAAATGGTCCAGGTGAACCTCCCTCGGAGGCTCCGATCGAATGAAAGATGATTGAATCACACAAGATTCAAACCAAGATCAACATGGAATGGTTGAAGCACGCAAGATTTGAAACAATATCAATAAAGAGAAGATGGAATTTATGCCAAGGTTTGAGCACTCGACACGTGACTCGTTCGAGCTATTAGCCCGATAGCCCCTCTTGATTGTATGGCTATCTTTTCTATAATCCGATCACCCGGAAAACACTTTGAGACTGGTCAAACTAGGAAAACCTAGCCTAGGCATACCATTGCCTTGCACATTTCACTTGAGTCTCGATGAATACGATCATCCACGCTCCAAACTGGAATCACCTTAATCATCGTTGCTTGATGAAATCTTTCATGTGGCTCCTCCATAATCCCTTATGGGAAGCCTTCTCTTGAAGACCATCTTCACATGTCCATCAACACTTGATAGACCGCAAGCTTCAAGTATATTTTTCACACATGGAACTCGACTTGAACTTGCCTTGCTCATTTTGTTGTCATCACCTCTTAATGCTTGTCTACTTAAGCTTGTGGTGACAGTCCTTGCATCTTGATGAACATCATTATTTGATACCAATCTTCACTTGAGTTTTGTGAGATCATGCTCTTGATGCCATCTCACCAAGTGGTAGCTAACCCGCACTTATTTTCCTCACACATAGAACATGAGTTAGTCCATAAAAATTAATTTACAATTGCTTACCAAATCTACTTGATCATATGATCACAAGTGGCACATCCTTTAACCTCTATCATCATTTCTTGAAGTCAATCTTGAATTCCATGCTTCAAGACCTTGATGTTGTTATCTCTTAGTGCTTATCGACATTGAAGCTTTGCTTGAGGTTCATTCTCGCATGATGCACACCTCAACCTTTCTTTGAGAATCATCCTCATATGAAGCACCCTCCAAGACTTATAACGACACTTAGTGCACCTTAATGACCATCAACACTTGATGTCATTATCTCTTGAGCTTTGGTGAGATCATCCTCTTGATGTAACCTCATGAAGTGAACCTAACCCTCACACTTTCCAAACACATGGAACATGGTTAGTTCATAAGCATGATTTACACTTCTCACCAAACCACTTGATCACTTGTGTTTCATCCTTCAAGATCTATCACGTTCACTTGAAGCCATCTTCATATGTTCATCAATACTTGATGAATCATAAGCTTTAAGCATATGTCCACACATGACGTTTATCTTGATCTTGCACTTCTTTACTTGATGACCATCAACACTTGAAGTTCAAATGTGGCTATCATGGTCATGATGATGTTGAGCTGTTTTTTCAAACTCATAAATGTTTACATCAAGGTGAACCTATGTCGTCCATCCTCTTTAATATTTTGGCTGACATGTTGACCACTTTTATAGAATGTGCCAAGGCCGATGGTCAAATTCAAGGTAAGGTGCCACACCTGGTTGATGAGGTGCTTTCTATATTACAATATATGTAGCTAATACCATCCTTTTCATGAATCACAATATTGCAAAATCCACAAACATTATATGTCTTCGAATAACTGTTCAGTTTAATGATTAACTTCCACAAGAGTGAGATCTACTATTTTGGTAAAGCCAAGGACTATGAGGCCCATTACACCCAACTTTTCAGTTGTGGGATGGGGACTTTCCCGTTTTGTTACCTTGGTTTCCTATTCATTTTAGGAAACTACTTAACAAGCATTGGAAAGAAGTGGAAGACAGATTTGAGAAAAAACTGAACAACTGGGATGACACCTAACTAGCGGTGGTCACCTTGTTTTAATTAATTCGGTGCTGAATAGCTTGACTATCTTCATGCTCTCCTTTTTTAGATACCTGAAGGCGTACGACAACGGTTGGACTTTTATCTCTCCAGATTCTTTTGGCAAAGTGACAACCATAAACCTAAATATGGGCTGGCCAAATGGGGAATTCTATGTAAGCCTAAAGACCAGGGTGGTCTCCGGATATAGGACCTTGAATTAAAGAACAAATGTTTGCTGAGCAAGTGGCTCTTCAAACTAATCAATGAAGAAGGGGGTGTGGCAAGAGCTTTTGTGAAATAAATATCTCAAAGGAAAACCACTGCCATCCATATAGGGCAAACCCAGGGACTCCCATTTTTAGAGCAGGTTAATGAAAAGAAAAGAACAGTTTCTACAATTTGGCTCCTTTTCAGTCAACTATGGTATTGAGGTTCGGTTCTGGGATGAAAAATAGTTACAGGGTGTTCCATTAAAAGATCAATTCTCGAGTCTTTACCATATCACACAAAAAAAACACGCCTCGATGGCCGAAGTAATGAGTACGGCTCCCTTGAACATCACTTTTTGAAAAACGATCATTGGGCTTAAGTTGGTAGCTTGGAATGCGCTGATATCACAAGTTGGTTTTTTAAACCTCACTCTGGAGTGGGATGTCTTTCGATGAAACCACACTCCAATGGGCAATTTTCGATTCATTCTATGTACTCCATGTTGGGTAATATCAATTCCCAGTTCTGCTCCAAATCACTTTGGTACCTAAAGATTCCTCTCAAATTAAAAGTTTTCTTTTGGTATTTGTGTAGAGGAATTATCTTTACTGAAGACAACCTGACCAAGCGGAACTAGAATGGCAACAAACTATGTGCCTTCTATGACCATGAGGAGACAATCCAATACCTTTTCTTCGATATTTTGCCGTTTTGCTTGGAAAGCAATCTTCATAGTCTTCGATATCTCCCAACCTCATAGTGTCTATCATATTTTTGTACATTAGTTACGGAGACTTGATACACACTTACGCTAATTGATTTTAGTGGGGCCGGCTGCATTATGTTGGTCGTTTTGGCTTTGTAGAAATAACATTGTTTTTGATAAAAAGAAACTAACCACTTCTTTGCAGGTTAGTTTCTTATGTATCAACTGGTTGTGGTTGTGGTCCTTATTGCAACGACAATCAGAGTAGGAGCTGATACTGTCTGGTGCAAAAAGGTTGGAGTTGACTACCAGGAGATTCATGTCCCAGTTTGAATAGTGATTTAATAGTAGGCTCTGTAATGTTTGATTTCTTGTTCTTACGTTATGTAGTTGTCACTTTTTTTGTCAATTTATGGTGAAAATATTGTATTGACTTTGTAAGTAATTGGGCTATATGTGTTACTAGATGTAGATACCAAGGAGAGTTTTCTTTTCTATTATCGGCAAGAAAAGCTAAGGTGACGTAGGGTATGGCTTTTCAATAGCCCATATGTCTCGGAGGCACCGTAACAGTTTCAGAATCCATCCATCACATAGGCTTAGCCTTTTTTTGACGAAATGCAGCGGAGCTGCTTTCAATTTTATTAAGAAGGGTAGTTCTGTACATGCAATGTAACTTTGTTAAAAAAAGAAAAGAAAAAAGATTACAACAAATGGGAAGAGAACTATTCAATAGGAATCCGAAGTCCTGCGTTGATCCAAGAGTTTAATTTCTCCTGGATTTTGTGCGCAACTGTTTGCTCGTCTGAAGGTAATTTGTTGAAAATTCTATTGTTTCTTTTCTTCCATATGATCCACCAGACCGTGATCGTCAAGCTGTTCCACTTTTTCTTGTTGGTGACCTGGAGCAATTTAGAGTTCCACCATGTTGCAAGGCCTTGGGTGTTATTGTCTAGCGCCAGATTCGGAGGTAAGTGTTGTAACGCTAGGATGGCCTTCCAAACATATGAGGTAAAACTGCACTTGGCAAAGAGGTGTGTAGCATCCTCTGGGTGGAGTCGACATAGACTGCATATTAGATTACGAGGGTAGTGTCGGATGGCGAGGTTATCAGCAGTTAGACATCTACCTTGTATCGCCAGCCAAGGATGGAGTTTACATTTTAAGTGACCTTGGTTTGCCATATAATCTTATGGTAGTTGGTCCTTATTTGCCCTTCAAATTAAGCCATGTAAGCAATACTAGCAGAATATTGTTTGGTTAGGCGTCCACTTCCAATCATCGAATCTCTCCTCTCGGGGTTTAGTTGGATGTGTAGCATAATGTTCCACATTTGAAGGAATTCGGACAAGACCTTGTATTAGTCCCCTTCTTGGAAGAAATGGTTCAGTGAGCTCATGGTTGACAAGGATTTGGGTAGAGGTAGTGCACAGCAGGCCAGAAAGCTAGAAGGCCAGAAAGCCTTTCCTTTGTAACAGCTGCAATAGAAACTCCCAAGAGAGTCAAAAGCTTTAGAAATGTCTAATTTAAGCATGATTGTTGGGATCTTTTCCTGCCTTAAGTTCTTTATGATCGCCTGAACATAAAATAAATTGTCATGGATGCTTTGGCCTTTTACGAAAGCATTTTGACTTGGAGAGACGAGCCTATCCATCTTTGGTTGGACTCTGCTGGCCATAATCTTGGCAATAAGTTTGGTAAAGCTGTGCACAAGACTTATGGGTCTATACTCAGAAGGATGAGAAGCCCCAGGTGTTTTCGGTAGTAGCACAAGAGTTGCAGAGTTCAGACAGTTCAGGCATTGAGTGTTTCTTCCTTGGGAAGTTCTGATTGCTGCCATTATATCTTCTTTAATTATGCTCCAGCATTTCTTGAAAAACAAACCTGTATATCCATCAGGTCCAGGGGCTTTTTCAGAGTGAAGGTCCATTATAGACTTCTTTTTTGCATCTCATTATAAACTTCTTGACCTCCTCTTCTGTGATGTCTTGGTCTAGATGAGATAGATCTAGCTGTTCAATGCCCATTGCCTGAAGATTGAGAGTGTGAGTTCTGTTCTGTACATTGGTCATGATGGTGTTGAAATGGTTCCATATAATTTCCTTCTTCCTTTCCTGATCTGTTATCTGTTCCCCATCAATCTGCAGCAACTAAATTATGTTTTTTCTACGGCGGGCACTAGCCTTGACATGAAATAACTTTGTGTTGGCGTCTCCCTCCTTTAGCCACAGACATCTTGACCTTTGTTGCCACATGCATCGTTCCAGTGCAGCCAAACCTAGACATTGCATTTTCAGAAATTTTCTAAAACGGTGCTCTGACTTAGTTAATTGTCTTTCTTCTTGTACCACATCAAAACGAAGGATCAATTCATTGACAATCTCTATTCTTATCTTAATGTTAGAATTCCTTCGAGAGTGCCAAGCTTTAAGTGCCCTTGCCGTGTTCTTTAGCTTGTAGTGGAGACGAAGGAGGGGGTTATCAGTATTAACCTGGCAGGTCCATGCCCTGTTTACTACATCATCAAACCCCTGCAGTCTGATCCAGGCATTTTCAAATCTGAAGCATCTCCTTGGTTTGTAGTCTATATTGCATGTCAAAAGAAGTGGACAGTGGTCAGATACATTTGTTGACAGAGCTTGTAAGATTGATCTTGGAAAGGAAGTGTTCCATTCCTCGTTGTAAAGAATTCTATCTAGCTTAACCAGAATGGTTCTCTGCCGTTCGTTACTCCATGTGAAATGTCGTCGATGGAGATACATGTCTTTGAGGTGCACTTCACTGATAAAGCGACGAAACGCAGACATCAATCCTCTATTAATGTTAGGCGTGCTCTTATCTGTGGCCTCACTGATTTGGTTGAAATCACCTGCAAGGAACAGAGGTTCCTGCATATGAGCGGTCACTGATCTGATGTCATGCAAGAAGTTGATCTTATCTAACTGATCCTGAGGGCCATAGACATTGGCCATGTACCATCCTTGCCCGGTAGTACGACTGACACAATGTGCCCATATGAAGCTTGTATTCAAACATCAATCCTCTATTACTGTTGGGTGTGCTCTTATCTGTGGCCTCGCTGATTAGGTTGAAATCACCTGCAAGGAACATAGGTTCCTGGATATGAGCGGTCACTGATCTGAGGTCATGCAAGAAGTTGATCTTATCTAACAAATCCTGAGGGCCATAGACGTTGGCCATGTACCATCCTTGCCTAGTAGTACGACTGACACAATGTGCCCATATGATGCTTGTATTACATTGACAACTAGTAACTTGGATATCATCATCTTTTCATGCTAGAAGAATTCCACCACTGGCGCCGATAGAAGGCGTATACTCAAATTTGGTGAAAGCTGGACCACAGAGAGCTGAAATTTCATGTTGGCTAAACATGGACCTTTTTGTTTCTTGGAGACACACAAGGGAAACACCATTGCTGAGGATTATACTTCTAACTGCAGCACGACGCGCAGGGGTATTTAAGCCCCTAATGTTCCAAACTAAAAACTTGAAATGATCCATGCAAACTGACAACAACGGAGAATAGTAAGATCAACTGGCTTGTTTCTTCGTTGTCTTGGCGCCGCATGCCTGCAGTGATAGCTGGGTGAGGGCCTAGATCTGCACATCTATCAGTGGGCTCTTGAACTGTGCAACATATCGGTCAAATAGGCTGGTGTTGCGATCCTCTGGTTCATCAAACACAGTTCTAAGCTTCTTACAGATCATCCGTTGTGCCTATGTGATGGCGTCGCCCTTGTTCACTGCACGGATATTGGCAATTCTGGTATTGCGGCGGATGACTTCTGGTGGGTTTTTGCACATTCTTCTGATCATGGCTTGTGGGGCTTGTTCCACCAACTTTAGGAGGCTAGGTGTGATGGCCTCAATGACTTTGCCGACGAAGTCGAGGACCGATGGGCTTGGGGTCTTGAGAGTTGGCTGGAGACTGGTAGCATGTAGCTTGACGGACAATGCCGTCCTGCTGGAGCGGTGGGTCATTCTTGTTGATTTGCGCTACCTAGGGAGGAGCTTGCGGGGTGGTCTCTTCTACACCTATGCCCGGTGCCACATCGTTAGCCGGCCCAGTCGGCTGCTGAACTGGCGGAGTCTGGAGCCCAGGAGGCATGATTTGGGCCGCTATTGCTGGGTCGTCACGAGGTAGATTCTTGCGCTGCTCCTCCCTGTCAAGGGTAGCTGGCGTTGACCCCTAGATCAGCTCCACGTGGCTCCTCGCGTGCTCGGTTGTAGGCAGCAACCTGAGTCCACTATCCTTGGTTACATCTCTGCTCAAAGAAGAAGGAGGCAGGCAGGTGTCCAAGGTTGGGGAAGCGTGGTTTGGAGCAGCAGACTTGTGGATGTGTCCTTGTTGGGCACCGCGTACTGTGCTGTCAGGAAAAGGAGAGCTTTCCTGAGAAGGGTCAGACAGGGGATCACATGGGGCGGGAACGGGGAGCGAGGCGCTATGTGCGGACCGACTGTGGTGCTTCGTGACTCCTCGCGGGTCCCAGCCGTAGGCACTCCGTCCACGGGGCTGACGGGGCTGGAATGGTGACGTCAAGCTACACGATCGCTTCGGCAGGGATGAACGACATAGAAATGGCATCGTCAAGCTGTGCGGTTGCGTTGTTGGTGTGGCGCACCACCCACCGGCGGCCCTGTTGTGCGTCACTTCCAAGCCTGTTGAAGATGGAGTTGGCTGGGCCCCGTGCAGGTGCAATGGTGCCATCAACCTTGCCACGGGTCCATGGGAAGCGGTAAGCCCGCTGCTCGTTGTTGTCAGGGTCGGCGCCTGGAGGAGGCGGCGTGCTTGGTCTGTTGGACGGAAACACAGTGAGAGAGTCGAGGTGGATCAATACGGGATAGCGCAGCACTCCGGGGGGAGGTCCATTCGCCGATGACAAAGGGTTGTCGTCGACGACCTCGAAGGAGTTGTCGGGGTAGGTGACCCTATTCAAAGGGCGGGTAGTAACGCTGGCCTCATGCACATCGAAGTACAGCTCCTTGAAGATGGTGTCTGGGTCCTCCGTCCATGCGTAGAGCACGAAGTAGGAGAAGTCCTCCTTCTCATTGGAGGACTCGGCGATGGTGTGGATGAGGTAGCTAGAGAGCATCTTGCTCACTACATCGATGTTGAAGGCGTGCGGTGGGAGGCCTTTGATGAAGAGCCGGACCAGGTACCTGAGAGGTGTCCAGGACGCGAGGGAGTGGCGTGTCCATTCGCGCACCAGCAGCGGCGTCCTTTGCATATAGATGGTTGGCGACGCTGCAACAGTGTTCCTCCATTCTGGGCTGCTGAATCGCACTAAGAAAGCATCAGGGTACACTAGTACAGAAATCGATATCCGAGGCGGTTCAAATAGCATATCCGAGGCGGTTATAGCAGCCGCCTCCACAGAGTGGTTGCGGATATGGGGGCATGCATCGGAGGCGGTTACGCAACCGCCTCGGATAAGCTCTTATCCGAGGCGGTTGAGATGCGTAAACCGCCTCACATAAGCACTTATCGGAGGTGGTTAAATTTTCTTAACCGCCTTGGATAAGCTCTTATCCGAGGCGGTTGAGATGCGTAAACCACCTCCGATAAGGGCTTATCTGAGGCGGTTTACGCATCTCAACCACCTCGGATAATCTACTATCCGAGGCGGTTGTGTAATTGTAACTGCTTGCAGAAGTGAGATATCTGAGGCAATTGTTAAGTTGCAACCGCCTCGGATATGTTTTTAAACAGACATTATTTTGCCTGATTTACTAGCCTCCCTGAAAAAGCAAACAGTTCATATGAAGTATCCAAAGCACAGCACGTATACAACAGATTTATATAGCAAACTATGCAATCATTCATTCTCGCATCGATCACAAGACATAAACTTCAAACATTCACATACATACGCATATAAATAATATTACAAAACTTGTTCACTTGTGACATATACTCAATTCACAGCTCAGATATTGATCAAATTCAAAAAAGTAAACCTCTCTTAAGTTCTTCCCATGAATAGAACCACTCGCCACAGCCTCCATACACGATATCTGTTGATAAAGAAGTATCATTTGTAAAACAATGACATTCACAAGAAAAGTTATAGTTATGTCATACCCACTTATACGTTAGCACTGAGAGGAAAAATGAACAAGACATTTAAAAATATCAAGTGCACTTATTATTTCAAACCACAAGTTGGATAGATAACTACAAAGTTTGATGCTTTCGAACTAATGACATAACTAAGGACCTAACTAGAAACCTAAGTAATGATCTAACTAATCGCAATCCTAAGTTCCTAGCTTGCCATCGAGAAAATGAAGCATCGTTCAGCACTAATGACCTCCTTGTTTAGGAAGCTAGCAATGTGCGACTGGATCTGGGCGATGTCCATATCTTCCAACTGTTTGATTGCCATGGTTTTCGCCCCTTCCTAAAAACACGAAGCTTACACTCAGGGTGAATAGCATGATTAAACACTAGACATTATTAGTGGCGATGGTTTCGTACCGCTAGATCACGGTACTTTGGGTTGCTGCAAAGGGCTACCATGTGGAAACACACGAAATACCCACAAAGGTCGGGTATAGAGGGCAGAAGTATGATGGCATTAGTCCGAGGAGTCAAGGACATTACAGAATACCTTAAACTTGGAGTCATGGTGTAACTTGACGGGCACTCCTTCCTTATGCCTCCCTTCTTGTTTGACGTACGTGTCAAACGCTCTAGGTGATTCAAAACAATTAGCATCGAATTGTCTTTTCCTTTGGGATGAAGAAAGAATAGGCATGGACAAAGTCGAAAGTTTTGGTACTCACTCGTCGAGTAGACGCATGATGTCCAAGTACGCTTGCTTGCGCGAGTCAAGGCTACGCCTCATGGAATCAAGGTAATATACCTTATTCGCTTTCGACACGATCACGAGGAGGATCCAATGACCCCCTGGTTATACGATGCGAAGTAATTACATGTTTAGCCGTCGAATGATGAGAATTTGCAAAGGATGTGGCTTACCCGATGTTATAGGCAACCTGGATGTGATCTCGTGTGGAGTACTCATGGAGTAAATGCACGACGTAATCCCCCACCAGGTTCCTATTTGCCGCGATGCTTTGGGCCAAGATCAAATGTGGGTCGCCGAACCCCACAGAGTTGTGGATCTTTCTTCTTTCGCTCAGATCAACCATGTTTCTAAGTATAGGAGATAAATGAGTTATATTGCAGGCACTTAGCGGTGATAAAACAGCACGGTGCTGTGTTGTAAGGACTTACAACGTGAAGCATCTCATAAGCCCGGCGTCCAGCTCACGGAAGTGGAACATGTTGAAGATGTCAGAGAAATCCACGGGAAATATATTTCCTTGATGGTGCTTCAAATACTCCTCCTTGAAGCAGACTACGACTGCTGTATCTAGGAATGGCTTGTTCGATATCTCGAGGTAATGATCATGAAGCGTCCGGCAGGCTATGCCCAGGTTCACGTTAGCGTCCACCATAGGTTGTCCCGGCACGTGTTGGCGTGCTAGCTCCGCCATAGGATATTTAACATCATCCACCTGTTTCGAAGCAGACTTCTTGGCTCTGTATACTTTTAGCTTGGATGTGGCCCCTTGACTCTTCGTTCGAACATGACTTGGCTGTGAGCTCTCCACTTGTGGTACTGCTAGGAGTTGAGGGGGTAGCGAACAATGAGAAATCTCCACATGTGGTACTATCGGCATTAGCTGAGGAAGGGTGAGCTGCTTCGAAACCTCCGATGGAGATCGAGCAACCACCGGTGAAAACCTCATCATCCCAAGATCCGGCGAACATGGAGGATCGGACGGTGCGGTCGGTGCTGATTCGAGGAGTATGTCCTTCTTTGGCCACTGGACGAACGACCCGACCGTGTCGCTTATCAACTGCATCTCATCAGATTCTCGCGCGTTCGACAAGGGACAGTTAGCAAAGGTCAGGTTGATTGACTCGACTTGCACTTGTGCAAAACCTGGTGTTAACGGGACACCGTGTAACACCGTTCCAAGAGTAGATGGCCACACCTGACCGTACGTGGCGTCCATTGCGAAGTTCATCGTAGCGAACTGTATCTGCATCTTGCACCGCTTCGGACCCCCCAATTTGGTCGATGGGAGAACAATCATCCGTACCCAAGGTGCAACTGCTGCGGCGGGCACCCAGGCTTGGGACTGGCACCCTGTCTTGCGGGTACTGTGCTGAAAGCCTCTCCTCCATGGCTCTCATTCTTTCCTCAAATTGCGCCTCAAGGGACGACTGTATCTCCGCTTTCATCTGCTCGGCTCTTGCTCTCTTCCTCTGCCGACGTGCCTCCTGCGTATCGCCGGTGAAGACTTTGCCCCATGTTGCCAGATTTCCAAAACCCCTGGTGCGTCCATAGGGCTCCCTGGTGCCGATGGCCTTAAAGAGTATGTCTTTCTCTTGACTTGGCACAAATGAGCCTTGAGATGCCTGCTCATTCAGCCCCACCATTCTCTGATAGACCTCCTCGTCTTCTGGGTTTCACCATACGCGTTGACCATGAGGATCCACCTTCGTCCTTGCCCTGCAACAGTCCCGGATGCGGCTGTCGCTGAAATCCGAGAACACCGGCTGATGTCCATGCTTCTCCGCTTCCTCGTCCTCATTTGCCCATTTCTTCTGAGCACCGACGTACCCTAAGGTGCCGAGATAATGCGGGTGCTTGTCCCTTCTGGCTATCGGCCTGGAACTCTTCGGATGACTTCAAGGCGCAGAATTTCACCCAATCTTCTTCGGAGACATCCGGGTATGCCTGGCAAGGCGACTTCTCTTGCTTGAGATAGTCCCTCACGAGTCTGTGCTTGAAATTCCTCCAACACTTCCCAGCCGTCAATATAGTAGCTCGAAACAAATCGGCTTCGACCTCTTCCGGGTACATGAAGGAGCCCTTCACTTTGTCAAACAGGGACCTCCGCTCCTCCCATGTCAGCTCACCCCAATCGGCGAGGGTGATCCTAACCCTCGAACGGGCGACCACCCCGCATAACATCCGCCACTTCTTCCGGGTTTCTTCCGGCTCAGGACTCCGGTCACCGGATCCAATCTATCAACTACCCATCTACCCTTTGGCCTCCTCGATGGCTTCTTGGTTTGCGAGAACCCTTTGTTGATGATGTCGACGGTCTTGGCGACCCCGACGGTGATATTGTAGGGGAGGGCGGCGGGGAGTTCATCTCCATTCTATAATCCGTAACAGCAAATATTATTACAAGAATTAAAATATGATTAGTAACTTAGCATATGCAAACAAATATGCCTAATCATCCATTAAACCCTAATCGTCCATTAACCTAGCAAAAATCAAGATTACGTCATCGGGTCATCAAGTTCGCTTTTAGTAACTACACCTAGTTATGCTTATTTATAACCTGTGTCATACTCTATTTTCATTGGAATTAGTTTGCTAAGAGAAATCTGTATTATTTTCGGTTAGTTTGTTTGTTAATGATTTTTTAGCAAGATACTAAAAAAGACCGTCAATATAAAGACTAGTGCAGGTTCTCTACAATTTCATTCCAAATCCTCCAAGCAAACACAGCTTACTCATCACACAACCTTTTTTGTGCGCGAGTTACGCAACCATTTCCAGTTAATCCATTCCAAGAGTAAGAGTAGAACACAAAATAAATAAACAGTAGGTATCCACACACCTATTGAAAAAGAGCAAAAAAGAAAAGCAGAGCAAGATCTTCTATCAAATTGTGCTGCATATATGCATTCCTCTGTTTACTTCCCTAATCTAACATGTCCATCACCTCTATGTACTCTATCCCAATCCGATGGCAAGCATCAAATAGTACTAACACCAGATTGTAGACGCCACTAACGAGTGGACGCAAGGACAAAATTACCTGGCAATGTAATCGGGGAAGGAGGCCGCCGCTCGGGGAAGAAGGCCACCGCCGGTCGGGGACTCACCGCCGGTCGAAGAGCGCGCTGGGGGGAGGAGGTGGCGCTGGTCCGGGGCGGCGGCGCTAGTCGGGGGAGGCAAGGGCTTGGCAGTTTGAGTTGATACGCGCGGGGCTTGGCAGTTTGAGTTGATATATGGGAGACATCGGAGGCGGTTAAATTGATCTAACCGCCTTGGATAAGGATAAAAGAGGCAGTTTTGTCGATCTAACCGCCTCCGATTACAAAGATATCCGATGCGGTTAAACCGATCTAATCGCCTCCAATTAGGAAAATAAGGAGGCGGTTAGTTCGTTCCAACCGCCTCGGATAATCTACAAAGGAGGCGGTTTGTTCTTTCCAACCGCCTCTGATTACGAAGATATCCGAGGCGGTTAACCCGATCTAACCACCTCTGATTAGGAAAATAAGGAGGCGGTTAGTTCGTTCCAACCGCCTCAGATAATCTACAAAGGAAGCGGTTAGTTCTTTCCAACCGCCTCCGATAACTGTCTGCACACATTAGTTCATTTCAAATCTTTGAACTTTAGCAGACAATTAGAAGACAGGCAATTCAGTTCCGACATTACACCATGACCATCTCCAAGATATTAGTACCATCAGCACAAGCACATATAAGGGGATATTATCATCCACACATGACCATCTCAAATTGATAACTTCCAAATAACAAAAATACCTTTCACGATACAAAATACCTCATCACAATTTCATAACTATTACCATGAACATCTCAACTTTCATATGTACTCAAGCATGCAGGATATATGACCGTGATCAGCATGTAGGCATCGATAATATATCAACATTTGCACGTAATTAAACATTTCTTACATGTTTGAACTGATAAAATAAGCACTTCTCAAATTAACAACAAATTTGACTTGGACATCTCAAATTATGTCATTGCCTACGCTTCCTTGTCCTTTTCTTTTTGCGAGGCATTTCCTCTTCGAACTCTAGTCCTTCTTGATGATCTTCCCATACATACCATGCTTCGTTAGGTTCATCGGTAATCGCGTCTCTTATGCTATGTTGCATCGGAGGTGCTTCTTCAAAGATCTTGTATTCGTCCTCATTCACCACACCCTGAACTCCAACAATCTTCCTTTTACCCTGTAGGGCAATATGAAGATTCTTCTTCGCCGGGTCGGTCACATAAAACACCTGGTGAGCTTGATTGGTTAGAATAAATGGGTCATCTTTGAAACCAACACGTTCAAGGTCTACTGTCGTGAAGCCGTACTTCTCGACCTTCGTAGATTGCAGATTGACCCAACGGCACCAGAATAATAGAAATTTGAAGTACACATAGTCCAACTCCCAAATATCCTCGATGAACCCATAGTACCAGCTCCATTTCCCGCTAATGTCAGAAGCCTCTATGCGGACCTCACTATTTTGAAATACGCTTTTCTTATCTTGATCTCGTGTAGAATGTGTATCCATTAATGTCATATCCTTGCCAAGTGACGACTTCGAATGTTGGGCCCTTCGCATACCAGGTTAGCATGTCGCTAGAGGCACCTAAACAAAGACGCTCCTCGAACCACTTGTTGAATTCTTTGTTATGCTCTCTCGTCCTCCACGCATCAGTTCTATTTGGATGCTCTTGCCTTAACTTTGCCCTGTGCTCGTCCATGTACGGGGCAACGGCGGTCGTGTGTTGCAACACCGTGAAATGGGTAAGAGCGTGTCCAGCTTGATCGGCCGTTATTGATTTCTTTCCGATGGTCCCAACACCATAAAGCCTACCTTCGTGCCTAGAGCGTGGCAGGCCAATCGGTTGGTTCAACTCCATGTAGTCAACACAGAACTCGACAACCTCTTTTGCAGCGTAACCTTTGACAATACTTCCCTCCGGTCGATACCTGTTTCGCACGTAGTGCTTCAAGATTCCCATGAATCGTTCGAACACGTCCATCACCTTCTGTGAAATCTTGTTGAAGAAGAAGCACAGGTTGGTGATTGCTTCTCGTAGTTAGGCTGCATAATATTCCTGATTGCAATTGGGAGCATCTGTGTCATCATAACATGGCAGTCATGAGACTTCATGCCGATTAGTTTCAAGTCCTGCATCGATACGAGCCTCTTGATGTTGGCGGAGTAGCCCGACGGAACCTTCACGCCATGCAAGAACTTGCAAAACTCGGTTCTCTCGGTCTTGGATAAAGTGTAACAGCAAGGGGGGATGTATGTCTTCCCGTTAGGTAGAAGTACAGGCGCCAGCTCGGGTCTGATTCCCATATCAACCATGTCAAGTCGGGCCTTAACGCCATCCTTCGTCTTGTCCTTCATGTTTAGCAGTAGACCCACCACGCTGTCACTAACATTCTTCTCTATGTGCATCACACTGATGCAGTGCCGGACGTCTAGATCCTTCCAGTATGGTAGGTCCCAGAACACCGATCGCTTTTTCCAGTATGCAGACTCATCTACGGCCTTTTTTTCGACCCTTTCCAAGCACAACATTGACATCGTTAACCTTCTCGAATATCTCTGCACCGCTTAATGGCCTTGGTTTCGCACCGTTCTCCGTTCTCCCGTTGAACTGTGACTTCCACCTCCGGTAACGGTGCCTTATAGGTAGGAACCGCCGGTGACCCATGTACACGACTTTCCCGTAATTCTTGAGACTTAGGCTCACGGTATTCTCCATGCATATGACACAACCTTTGTGTCCTTTCACCGTCTGACTGGAGGTATTGCCGAGAGCAGGAAAGTCTTGGATTATGCAAAACAGCATGGCCCGCAGAGTGAAATATTCTCTTTTGTCCGCATCCCATACCTGCACTTCTGTGTTCCACACTGTTTGTAGATCATCCATCAATAGTTGGAAATACACATCGATATCGTTACCAGGTTGCTTAGGCCCTTCGATAAGTATGGACATCATAACGTACTTTTGTTTCGTACAAAGCCAGGGAGGTAGGTTGTACATACTGAGAAGTACGGGCCAGGTGCTGTGTCGGCTGCTCATGTTGTCAAATGGATTCATTCCATCCGTACTCAGCGTAAACCTTACGTTCCTAGTTTCCGCAGCGAACTGAGGATATTTCCTATCGATGTTTCTCCACTGGATAGCATCAGTAGAGTGTCTTAGCTTTCCATCAGATGTCTTCCGCTCGTCCGCATGCCAGCGAAATAGTTTTGCTTCCTTCGGGTTTGCAAACAAATGCTTCAGGCGTGGGATTACAGGCAGGTACCAAGCAACCTTCGCAGGAGTCCCCTTCGTCACCTCGACGAATTCCTCAACTCCTTCTACTCCAATCTTACCCTTGTACCGAGAAGCCCTGCACACAGGGCAAGTTTGGCAAACTCTTTCCGGTATAGGATACAGTCGTTCTACCATGCATGTATCTTTTCAACTTCCAGTCCCAATGGACAAAGCACCTTCTTAGCTCTGTATGTGTTTATGGGTAACTCATTCCCCTCCGGAAGCATGTCACCTAGGAGGCCCAACAACTCGTTGAAACTCTTGTCGGACCAGCTGTTGCTTGCCTTCAGCTTCAATAGTTCAAGCACGGCATATAACAAAATGAACTTAGCCTTGCATCCTAAAAATAGCGGTTTCTCCGAGGCCCCCATCAAGCCTAGGAATTGTCGGTACTCTCTGTCGGTTTCGTGCCCTTTGAAATCACGCAACATCTGTTCCAGCTCAGGCATCGAGTCAGGATCATCGGATATCTCATGGTGTGAATCACAACCGACATCAAATGGCATATTGGTTGCTTCTTTATCGGCAAAAATATCATCATCTGATACTACGGCTTGATCTTCACCGTGCTTGGTCCAAGTTAAATACCCTTCCCTAAAACCTCTTTTGAAGATGTGGTACTCAATATGATGGAGCTCAAAAATCCTTACATTACCACATTCTAGGCATGGATAATACATGTCAGCTCTACCCTCTCTCAACATGTCCGCCTCGGCAGCTGCCATAAATGCCCTCACTCCATCTCTATACGCCTCTGTATTGCGAGCTCCGTACATCCACAATCGATCCATCTAAGCTGTGCATATGGAAAGTTGAAATTTTAGTTAAAAATATGAAGTACATCGACTTCGTGACATGAGTTTAACATTTCTTCAATTACTAACCTAACCGAATTCTAAAAATAATTACTAACCAAACTAACTAATATAATTAACTAACTGTAAGAATTGACTAATATAACTAACCTATATGCGTCAACTCTCTTCAATTACTAACGTATAACTAGCCAAATTACCACTTCTTGCATATAAAAATTAAATATACCACAAAAATAAATCCATCATTATTTTGTCCTTTTTACCCACAAAATTCTTTCAAAATTTGCATATCTTAACACTAAATTTATATGCATTCAACCATACGATAAATCAAACATCTCCATCGATCTAATTATGATCATATAATTGAATATTCTCAATGTCCAAGAAACAAAGCAAAATCACCAAATTGTTGGATAAAATGATTCAAAAACTAAATACTAACCTTTACTAATCAACAAGGAAGCATTATCTTCAACTACTCTTCCAAATGTAACTTCTCCACCGAAAAATCACCGGCAAATTACCACATTTAAGACATATCTTCCTCTGGTCGTATGTCTGCTCGAGCAGCACAATTAATACTGTGAATCATATTGGAGGCGGTTAAATCCACATAAGCGCCTCGGATATCACTTATATGAAGGCGGTTATATATCAGCAACTGGCTCTGATATGTACTCACTTATCCGAGGCGGTTGATGGTATATAACCGCCTCGGATATGGCCATTATCCGAGGCGGTCAGAAATAAGTAATCGCCTCGGATAACATTGGAGGCGGTTACTTATTTTTAACCGTCTCGGATGTGCTCGTTATCCGTGGCGGTTACTCCCAAACTCGTTATCTGAAGCGGTTTTTTCGTACTAACCGCTTCCAATATATGTTATTCGTGACGCTTTTACTTAACCGCCTCAGATAAGGCGTCTTGTATGAACGATTCTGTAGTAGTGGTAGTACAGATCCGCCTGTATGCACTCCTGTGGGATCTATGGAAAGTGCCGGTGGATCGTTTGCACGATCTGCACCGGTAGCACCTCCGGCCTCGTCCCAGCGACAAAGATCAGCAAGCAGGTAGCTCCTCCTCCGTCATTGCCGGTGAGCATGTGATCGTGCAGAAACCGCGCTCCGCCCGGCGCATGGCCACGCCCGGTGCGTACACCTCGGCCAAAGGAAGGGCCGCAATGTTCATGTTGGCAGCATCCATGGAAGGAGTTGGCCGCTGCTGCGTCTGGTTCGAAGCAAGCGTGGGAGGAGGTGCAAGCTGAGATGGAAATGTCAGGCGAGAATGAATGCTAAGTTTGCTCCGTGGGCCAAGGCGGGATCGGATGGAGGGTTTGGGGAGAAGCGGTGGGAGCCGACTGGCTGGTGGTTGTGCGCTGGTGTGATGGTCGCGAGCCTTTAACTTTAGTCATTTCTAATTTCCTGTCGCAGGAAAACGCGAGGCCATCACCTGCGCAAACCCCACAGCCTCCAGCACTTACGAACAAGATCTCACGATCTTGAAAAGACTTGCCGCTATACATCAGCGTCACCAGCTTCTTTTCCAGCGCCCAGTTTACACAGATCAGACAGTGATTTGCGCTCTAATCAATAATTTTCAGAGAAATTTTGTTGCTTTAGGCTCAAGACCCACGCAATCACAGAGCGTGATGCGTCTTTGGAGCCCGAGAGGAAAAGAAAAGAGGCGAAAGAAAGATAAAGACAAGGACGATGTCTGATTCCATATCCAGCCAACTACTAAAGGCTGGCTCTTAGCCTCTTACGACGATGGCTTGTGACAAGAGTAAAGTTCAGTTCAGCCTCCCCAATGCGTCTCATCAGTCGCCGCATGTCAGGTGGCAGCCGTCCGATTTCCCCTGCCCCCACCAATCCATCGGTTGGTGCAGCCTCCCCATCAGTGAGCAAACTGCACCCGAAACCTCGTAATTTTTCTTCCAAGGGGTAACTGAATTCAAGAACTTGGCTGCATGGATTCAGCCTTGCATGGATTCAGCCTTGCATAGCTCGTTGAGAACGAGCTGCATGGTTTACTTTATCACTCTTCAGACCAAATAAAGGAGATGCTTATTGCACAATTTCGTTTTCTTTTTTGCGCTCAAACACAGTCACCTTTGTCAGCCATTAGATGGGGATACAACTATACATATTGCATCCACATCTCATGTATAAAACAAACACAAAAACAAAAGCAAAACATTTATATGAATACAAATACAAAATTATGGAAATAGTGAACCTTACATATATAATCAGAAAGCTAAACATATTGAAAATGCAAAGTTGAGCAGGATAATATTAGTAGAAAACCTACAACTTAAATCAACTGTGTTTTAAGAAAGAAATAAAAAACAGAGGACTGCGGTTTAGCGCACATCCGATAAACAATCCGCTCTCCAAACGTTACAGATGGCATCATCTCAAAGTCTCAACCTATTCAGCACTTCAGTTTGCTTAGCCCTTCTTCTTCTCGCAGATTCAAGCTGCACGTACCCATCCGGCCGAATTGGTTGGCCCGTCCCTGCAACCGCGACCAAATTGCCGAGGTGTAGTTCACGTCGAATACACCAAATCCATGGCTCATGCATACTACCAGCACACACTACTACCGCTCCTACTACCACCACCACCACCCGGTGGCCTGCGTCTCCATGTATTCTTATCATAGTTTCTTGCTCTGCCCGCTTCACGCGTTGTTCCATTTTTTCTCGGGTTCCCTTGCCTTACACATCTCGGCAAGCAACCTGCTATTAGGATTGATTAGTTTATACCCTGATCGGGCAAAAAAAAAGAAGGAAGCGTGGCGTCAATTCGATCGGGCTTTTTCATGTATGTTTTTACCTCACGTGGGTTTATCAAGAACGCCATGAAGAAGCAGAGGTGCGAGCTTTGGCTGTGGCTACGGCGGTGGCTGGTGGTTTCATGGATTCTTGTGGCGGTGGGAGGTGTGCCGGAGTCGGAGCTGGAGGAGTTCCGGGACGAGCGGGGCGGGCTGGTGGCGCTTCGGGACGGGCTGCGGTCGGCGAGGGACCTGCACTCCAACTGGACGGGCCCGCCGTGCCACGGTGTGCGGAGCCGGTGGTACGGCGTGTCGTGCGACGGCGACGGGCGCGTGGTGGGCGTCGCGCTCGACGGTGTGCAGCTCACAGGCGCGCTCCCCCGCGGTGCGCTCCGCAACGTGACGCGGCTCACCACGCTCAGCCTGCGCGACAACGCCATCCACGGCGTGCTCCCGGGGCTCGACGGGCTAGAGCGGCTCCGCGTCGTGGACCTCTCCAGCAACCGGTTCTCGGGCTCCATCCCGCGCGGATACGCGGCGTCGCTGCGCGCGCTCACGCGGCTCGAGCTCCAGGACAACCTGCTCACCGGCACCGTCCCGCCGTTCGCCCAGGGCGAGCTCCTCGTCTTCAACGTGTCCTACAACTTCCTCCAGGGCGAGGTCCCGGACACGCGGGCGCTGCGCCGGTTCCCCGCGAGCGCGTTCGGCCACAACCTCAAGCTCTGCGGCGAGGCCGTGAACGCTGTGTGCGGCCGGTCCGGGTCGCCGTCCGACTATGACGCCCCAGCCGCCGGCAGCCGAAGCGGTCCGGCCGTCAGGCCGGAGCAGGACGACGCCGGCGGGCGGCCTGCGCGCGAGTCCCGGTGCTTCAGGCTGGCGACGTGGAGCGTCGGGGTGATCGCCCTTATCGCCGCGATGGTGCCGTTCGCCGCCGTGCTCATCTTCCTGCATCAAACCAAGAAGAGCCGGGAGGTTCGTCTCGGCGGCCGAGCCACACCGACGGGTGCAGAGGGCATCAAGGACAAGGCGGAGCAAGGCAAAGGGCGCGGCGGCGGCAGCGGCAGCGGTGGCCGGAGCGCGCAGCTGCAGTTCTTCCACGCGGAGAAGGCCGGCTTCGACCTCGATGACCTATTCCGGTCCACGGCGGAGATGCTCGGCAAGGGCCAGCTGGGGATCACCTACCGCGTCACCCTCGAGGCCGGCCTCGTCGTCGTCGTCAAGCGGCTGCGCAACATGGGGCACGTACCGCGCAGGGACTTCACGCACACCATGCAGCTCCTCGGCAAGCTCCGGCACGAGAACGTCGCCGAGGTCGTCGCCTGCTACCACTCCAAGGAGGAGAAGCTCGTCGTCTACGAGCACGTCCACGGCTGCAGCCTCTTCCAGCTCCTCCACGGTACGTCCTCGCACGGCATCTCCATCGAGAACTTGCCCATTGTCATGGCGATTTGGTGAGATCGAGCCTTGTTTTTTTTCGTTCGCGCGTGTGCAGAGAACAGAGGCGAGGGAAGGACGCCGCTGCCGTGGCCGGCGAGGCTGGCGATAGCGAAGGGGATGGCGCGGGGGCTGGCGTACCTGCACCAGTCGCTGCCGTTCTTCCACCGGCCGCCGCACGGCAACCTCAAGTCCTCCAACGTGCTCATCTTCTCGGCGCCGCCCAAGGGCAAGCAGCAGCATTACAGCTACGTGGTGCCGAAGCTCACGGACCACGGCTTCCACCCGCTGCTCCCGCACCACGCGTACCGGCTGGCCGCGGCCAAGTGCCCGGAGCACGCGCGAGGCAAGCGGCCGTCGTCCCGCGCCGACGTGTTCTGCCTGGGGCTCGTGCTGCTGGAGGTGGTGACGGGGAAGGTGCCCGTGGACGAGGCCGACGGCGACCTGGCGGAGTGGGCGCGGCTGGCGTTGAGCCACGAGTGGTCCACGGACATACTCGACGTGGAGATCGTCGGAGAGCGGGACCGGCACGGGGACATGCTGAGGCTCACGGAGGTCGCGCTGCTGTGCGCCGCCGTCGAGCCCGACAGGCGGCCCAAGATGGCCGACGTCGTCAGGATGATAGACGAGATCGGCGGCGCCGCGAACGGGGAAGAAAAGTTGGAGCCGCCCGTGCGCTGAGCTCTAGTACAAGGAGACGCGCGTGCATATACATGATATGAATTGGTACGGCCGGGCGGGGAAGTGTACGTACGTACTTAGGAGAAAATTTGTGCTTTCGCGGGACATGATCTCGTAGTTCATCATACTTGTATTTTATATTTCGCGTTTTTCTTTCTTCTTTCTTTGTAACCTGTTTTTCTTTCTTCTTTGAAGGTATCATGTCAATCGATTGGGGAGTACTTCGAAGCTTTCTAGTCGATTTATTCGATACACACAAGAAGAGATGTAGAGTCATTTTGAGGAGAAACGTATCCCTGTACAACGGCACTGGCAACCTCCCCCGTCGATCCAGTGGGTACCCGTCGTCCCGTCCATCCATGCCAATCGCGCAAGGAGATTAACCCTATCAAATGATCAAGATATTATTATCTCGAAGTCAACTAAGTTATATCTTATTAATTCTAGAGTTGCAAAGGAAGTTATGTACAATTCTTCTATACTTCTAAACTTAAAATTATTTTAAAATGTATAACGACCTAAATTTCATTACATAAAAAAATTAACGGCTATGATCATCGACTTAAAAATTAAAATTTCTTAGTCAATTAAAAAATAGATAATTCTAAGAAAACTTTCAAGTGAGAATTTTATAAACCATTGGAACACCCCTGTGCTCTGCCACATTTTTTTTGGCAAGTTTGGTCAGAACAGATAATGGGTCCATGAAGAATGTCAAAGTGTGGTTGCAAACCAAACACTAGTGACCGTCGATCAAACTTGCATAAATAAGGTAAGTCAAAGTAGTGTTACAAATCAAACACCCTTAACACTCCCAAACAAATAGCTTTAAAGTTTCAACATGAACATTGGGATATCAAATGGATTCTGAAATTTACAACATGTAAATTTGAGTTTCCAAAATAAAGGGAGAAAAACAAATATCAACTCGAACTAAATATAAACGAAAAATAAACTTATAATTGTTTTGCCTTCAGCTGCGCGAGGGCAAGGACCGCATAGGTGGACCTCATTGGGCCTTAATAGCACGGATGGAAGTAACCAATGGGGCTATTCCCGGACGCATCGGCTGATTGTTGAGCTCCTAATCTAGTTCCACGTTTCGACTTGGAATCGTAGACTGGATCAGTTGAGTGACAAGTAGCCACTCAATTTTGGGTGCACTCGCACATATTGTTGGGATATCTGCTTACGAAATTCTACATAGCCTCTATAAATGTAAATTAAGTTAACAAGAAACTCAATAAAATAATTGGTAAAGTTAAAGAAAGTGAAAGAGAAGCTTAAGAAGAAATAAGCCCATTAGGGATGGTATAAGTGCACTATCATAGAATAGGTCATCAAGACCCCATATCACATACGGTTTTTCAAAAACCACCTGTGGTGACGCACTACCTGGGTTAACTCCCAGCGATGTGAACTGTTTGTGATGATCCGATATCGCGGGCATTCTTAGTAAAAATCACCCGTGATATCCGGCTAGCATTTGGCAGGCAGTTTTTAACAAGAACCACCTGCAATTAGGGGCATATCACAAACGCTTTTATTATGAAAGAGAGAAACATAGCATATATGAATAATTCCTTATTCTAGAATTGATTTATCTTGTTATCTATTTAAATTGTATTTGTCATAAATAGATATTGTAATTTTTGTTTATAGTTTGTATGAAATGAAATTTTGAGAATCTTTTGATATAATGAAAACCAACATATTAATGATATGATTAATTAAAATTTTATTTATTAATTAAGTCTCATATCAAGTTGTGTTTGTATTAAATTTATAATTATTGGTAGGTTATATGTTTGGTAAATAGCAATCTTGTGAATAAAATACAGTGCTGATAATTAATCTTTACATATAGTCAAAACTGATATTACTGACAGTACTAGTTGTATAAATTAATTTACTCTTCACAGGTACTTTGTGTCATGGAAATATACTAAACCTCAACAATTAATATGAATTAAGTTAATTTTTATGTGTCACATAAATGGACCAAAGCTGGATGTACAATGGTAACCGCTTATGTGAAGAATACCTTAATGCCGTGTCAGATTTCATCAGCTGCGGAAGAGCATAACTTGAATAGAGGGGAACAATGTATTTGTTGTCCATACAAAGAATGTGAGAATCAGAGCAGATCCAAAACTACCTAATTCATAGGGGTTTCATAGAGCAGTACACATGTTGGATAAGTCACGGTGAACAGCAGAGGATGTGAGAAGGTGATAATGACGACATCCTGGAGAAAGATAACTTTATGGCTGATGATATCGATTCTAATTCAGATGAAGATACGTCATCGGATGATTGTCACCGTCTGGATGAGATGTTGCGCCATGCAGAAGGGAACCGTAATATGTGGGAGTACAAGAAGTTCAAAGTCTTGATGGGGGACTCAGATAAACCTTTGTTTGAATGATGCAAGAATAAGGATATCAAGTTGTCATTAGTGCTTGAACTATTGAAATTGAAGGCAAACAACGGGTGCTCAGACAAGAGTTTCACGATGTTGTTAGGTCTCACAGCGGACATGCTCTCGGAAGGAAACGAGTTGCATACAAGTATTTACAAATCCAAGAAGCTCTGCCAACCAACTGGCAGGGCCCTTGGTAGGCTGGATCGGCACCCGACCTCCCTCAGGACAGAGTCGAGGAGGTCCATGTCGGACACGAGCTTCTCTTTGAGGAACAAAGCTCACGCCCTCTCCCTGGACAAATTCCCCTCCGACTTCTTCAGCTTGTTTGCCAATCGGGTCGCCTATGACTGAGCATCAACTTCTCAGCCTCCAGCTTTGACTCCCGAGCCTCCGATTACTCCAACAGCTCCTTCAGCTGCTGAACCTCAGAGTCGGCAGAGTTCCACCTGGCCATGGTGCGCTGGAGAGAAACACCAGGTCAACAGCAACTAAGGAAAGGAAGAAAACCTTCAAGACGAGATCTCCGAGTACCTACCTCCATGAGGTGCCCAATAAGTTTCATCAGGTCGGTCCCGCCATTGAGCAGCTCCTCGACCAGTGGGTGCAGCTCCAAGGAGAATTTCCCCTTGGAGGAGGTCTGCACAACCTTTGCTGACGGAGGGGAGATGTCCCTGGTCAAAGGCTCAACCTCCTTCTGGGCCAGCAGTTCAGTGGGTGTCGAAGCAGGAGTCGGGTCAGAGCCTGAAGTAGGAAGATCACTACCTCAGAAAACACTTCTACTACATGATCATCCCTGATGGGCACGAGGAGGCCCGTCGCTGATTAAATACAACACTGACGGGCGAGCTCGTGCCCGTCAGTAGTAGTGATGCACAAGGCGAGGCAGCCAACGTTTACTGACGGGCACAATACCTGCCCGTCAGTAAAAGTGGGGCGAGAGGCGCAGCTTGGCATCTCCACTGACAGACAACCTTCACTGACGGGCGCACCTCCCGTGCCCGTCAGTAAAGATAGAATCTCCACTGACAGGTTCATTGTCGCCCGTCAGTGGAAGGTTTCTCCAGGACTGCCTTCGAGGGTAGACTTATCACTGACGGGCGCCATTTTTTTACCCGTGAGTGATAATTCTGGAAATATGACAGGGAGACGCCCGCAGCTGACCGGTGAGCTCGCGCGCCTCACACGGCCAGCTGCAAGCACCTCCTAAGACTGCACGACAGCCATGCTGGGTCTGCTCCCCATCCTCCCCCTCCTCCCTCCCTCCTCCTTCTAGATTTAAACCCTAGATCTAGATCTCTCTCAATCCTCTCCCTCCTCCTCTCCACCTCTTTTTCCCTCTCTTTTGCCCTCCCCTCCTCCCTCCCTCCTCGTCCTAGATATACAATCTAGATCTAGATCTCTTTTAACTCTCCCTCCTCCTCTCCACCTATTTTCCCCTCTCTTTCCTCCTCCCCTCCTCTCTCTCCTTACCTTATTCGGAAGGCTCTCGAGTCCGCTCCTTGGCGGTGCTAGCGAGCTCTCTTTGGTACGATGTAATACATGAAAGAAGAGAATTAATTTTGTGATTATTTTGTTAATTTGGACTATAATCAATTAGTTTGTTATTGTAGGGATTGATGGATCGAAGTTGGATGTACGGCGAAAGGGCAACACAGAGTTTAGTTGATACTTTGAATGAGTTTCTAGATGTGGCCGAGGAAGATAGGGAGAAAAAGGATGCGAACAAGATGTGTTGTCCGTGTTGTGTATGCAAGAACACGTAATGTTCAGGGAGAGAGGCATGTTGCAGCTATACTTGTTGACTTGAGGTTTCATGGAAGGTTATACACGTTGGACAAGTCACGGTGAGGAGGCAGAAATTTTAAATGTTTAGAAGAAGAGAACATACATGAAGACGCAGAAGAAGATGAAGACCATATTTCTGAATGTAAGGATGACTTGACGGGAGAGGCGGGGAACAATTTGGCTGAAATATTGAGGGACAATCACATGGCGGACCAGGTGGTCGAAGACCCCAAGGATGAAAGAGAGGTTGCAAAGTTTGCAAAACTGATGGAAGACTCGACAAAACCACTGTATCGCAGTTGCGATCCTGAGCACACGCGTCTATCAGTCACACTAAAACTAGCCCATAACTGTCCAGACGCAAGTTTCGATGAGACACTGGCTTACCTTGCAACGGATTTTCCAAAGGATAACGTGTTTCCTACGAGCACCGAGGAAGTCAAGAAGGTGGTCTGCCCCCTTGGATTGGATGTAGAGAGACTCCATGCTTGTCGGAATGACTGCATTATTTATCGCAAAGAGTATAAAGAGCTGCACAAATGTCCGGTGTGCAACACATCTTGATATAAGCGGGACAGAAACCAAGACGATGACAAGGAAGAAGTGACGAGTGGTGCCCCTGTAAAGGTTGTATGGTACCTTCCAGTCCTCCCTTGTTTGAAGCATTTATTCAGTAACAGAAGGAGGCAAAACTGATGCGTTGGCATGAAGAGGGGCGAAGAAAGGATGGGGTGTTGAGACACCCAGCTGATGCTTGTCAGTGGAGGGCAATCAACGCCGAATAACCAGATTTCGGTAGTGATCCGAGGAATATCAGGTTTGGTATGAGTACGGATGGAATAAATTCATTCGGCAACATGAGCAGCAGACACAGCACATGGCACGTGGTTCTTTGGATCTATAACATTCCTCCATGGTTGTGCATGAAGCGGAAGTACATGCACCTATCTATTCTCATTCAAGGGCCAAAACAATCTGGAATGGATCTTAACGTGTATCAACAACTACTGAAGGACGAGCTAGCTACGCTATGGGAAGAAGGGGCTCAGGTCTGGGACGCGGACAAAGAAGAGTTCTTCACTCTGAAAGGCCTATTGTTCATAATGGTGCAAGATTATCCCGCGTACGGGAACAACGCGTGTCAGTGTACCAAAGGATACGAAGCATGTGTTAAGTGCATGGAAGAAACCACAAGTGTTTTCTTAGAGGGCTCTAGAAAAATCGTATTCATGGGCCACTGAAGGTGGCTGACCATGAATGACCCATGGAGAGAGGACACGGAAAGGTTCGACGGAAGAAAACAAATCCGTCCAAAACCGTGCGAGAAGACTAAACAAGAAATCTATGATCTCTTGAATGAAATGGATGAAGTTAAGCCAGGAAAAGGAAAGAAATAACCGCCGGTAAAGGGCATCTGAAAAAAGAAATCTGTTTTTTGGGAATTGCCTTACTAGCCTCACCTAGACACACGTCACAGCATAGATGTAATGCATGTTGAAAATAATGCCTACGACAGCTTGCTTGGTCTCTTGCTCAACATTCCGGACAAGACAAAATATGGACCGAAGGCACGAGCAGACATGCAACACATGAATATAAGACACGAGCTATGGGCAATCAGAGAAACGACCAAGACGGGGAAGAATGGCATCAGAGTCAAGACCAGTTGTCCTGCTGCTTGCTACACTTTGAGTAGAGATGAGCTCCATAGCTTTTGCGAATGCCTCTATGGTGTCAAAGTTTCTTCGGGTTACTCGGCAAACATCCGTAAACTTGTTGACATGAAGACTCACCGACTGATTAGTATGAAGTCTCATGACTGCCATGTGATGATCACACAGATACTGCCTGTTGCAATTAGAGGTATCATGGAGCCAGGTGTCCGAAAGACTATCACGGATCTTTGTAACTTCTTCAACACTATCTGTCAGAAGTCAATCACGGTGCAACGTTGCCTGAAACTGAAGGCTGAGATCACTGTCATACTATGCGAACTTGAGATGTATTTCCCTCCAGCATTCTTCGATGTCATGATCCATATCGTCCCGGAGATTCTGTACCCTGCTTCTGAGGTATACACCGCATGAGCACTTCGTGAGCCCCTCTTCGGTAGAGGACTCCGTCGACCAGGGAG
The DNA here is from genome assembly GCA_019208055.1 of Stipa capillata. Lineage (NCBI taxonomy): Eukaryota > Viridiplantae > Streptophyta > Magnoliopsida > Poales > Poaceae > Stipa > Stipa capillata. The sequence goes on from JAGXJF010000460.1 coordinate 129,894, forward strand.
TACGTCCTGGCGCGTCGGACAAGCTGCTCGGATAGTGTATCGTCCTCAGGCATAGTTCGATCGAGAAGGTACCTGCGGATGGGATCTATCCACGAATCTTCAGGATCGAGGGGGCAACGAGTCAGCCCGCCACTCCCTTTGGGGCATCAATGCTTGGTGACACCCTTGAATGGTGCTCCGGTTGGGGGCAGTCATTCCTTTGTCCGTGGACTCGTTCGAGGCTATGGATGGTGTCAAAATCATTTCTGTAAAGGTTTCAGGTGGGCATGGAGAGCGTGAGGAAGTTAGGCGGGCAAGACTATCGGCTCGGCAGTTGTACTTCCTCGGGATGTACCGTACTTCGAGGCCGATGAACTTCTTCTCCAGCTTCCTCACCTCCGCGAGGTAAGCTACCATGTTGGGGTCTGAGGTCTGATATTCCTTGGACACTTGTCTCACCACCAACTGTGAGTCCCCACTCACCAGTAGGCGGTGGATGCCAAGTGCGGAAGTGACTCGGAGGCCGGCGAGCAAACCCTCATACTCGGCTACATTGTTTGTGCCTAGGAAGTCGATCTGTAGTGCGTACTGTAGGCATTCTCCGGTTGGGGAAGTTTAAATTACTCCAGCCCCCGCGCCTTCAACAATCGAAGTGTAGGGTCCAAATGTCTTCTTTTGCTGCCGGTGATTCGCCGGGGTGGTCGGGCTCCGACCATTCGGTGATGAAATCGGCGAGTACCTGTGATTTTATAGCGGTGCGACACACGAAGTGGATGTCGAACTCTCCTAGCTCGATGGCCCACTTGGTGATCCAGCCAATGGCGTCGTGGTTGCGGAGAATTTCTCCCAGAGGGTAGGTGGTTGGGACTGTAATCGTGTGAGCCTGGAAGTAGTGTCGAAGTTTGCGAGATGTGGTGAGTACCATGTATAGGAGTTTTTGAACTTGAGGGTAACGTTTCTTTGGGCCATGTAGTGTCTCGCTGATGTAGTAGACCGGCTGTTGAACCTTCTCGTGTTGTTCTGGAGTCCCGCGTTCAACCGTTAATACTCCGCTGACTACTGATGGACCAGCAGCGATGTAGAGGAATAAGTTATTCCTTTACGCTTTGAAATGCCTTTTCTGATTCTTCTGTCTACTCGAAGCCGCTGTGCTGTCGTAGGTGTTTGAAGAAAGGACTTCCGCGGTCTCCTAATCGGGAGATGAATCGGCTCATTGCTGCCATGCAGCCCATGAGTCTTTGAACGTCTCGGACTGACTTTGGTGATTTCATCTCTGCAATCACTCATATCTTGTCAGGATTTGCTTTAATTCCTCGGTGTGAAACCAAAAATCCAAGTAATTTCCCTGTCTCGACTCCGAAAGTACATTTTTCGGGATTTAGCATTATTCTATTTCTTCAAAGATTTGTGAAGGTTTCTAGTAAGTCCGAGAGCAAGTCTTCCTTCTTTGTTTTTACGACAAGGTTGTCGACGTAGGCTTCAATGTTCCGACCAATTTGGCTGTGGAGGGCGAGATGCATCCCGCGTTGATATGTTGCGCCTACATTTTTTAGTCCGAAAGGCATCTTCGAATAGCAAAATACCCCAAACGGAGTTACGAAGGAGGTTTTCTCCTAGTCTTCTCGACACATACTTATCTGGTGATAGCTGGAGTAAGCGTCGAGGAGGCTTAGATAATCGCATCCGGATGTAAAGTCTACTATCTAGTCTATTCTGGGTAATGGAAAGGCGTCTTTAGGGCAGGCTTTGTTAAGGTCCGTAAAATTGACGCACATTCGCTATTTTTTGTTGGCTTTCTTTACCATAACGGGATTGGCGAGCCATTCAGGGTGTTCGACTTCTCGGATAAATCCGGCTTTCAGGAGCCTTTCGATTTCTAGTTTAATGGCTTCCTTCCGATCGGGTGCAAACCGTCGGAGCTTCTGTTTTACTGGCATGGCGCCTGGGCGAACTGCTAGCCTGTGCTCAATTACCTCCCTGGGGATTCCGGGCATATCGGAAGGTTGCCATACGAAAACATCCGAGTTGTCCCAGAGGAAGGTGATGAGTGAGAGTTCCTGATCTGAATCAAGAGTTGAGCCGATCTTGACCACCTTGGATGGTTCTTCTAGGTCCAAGGGAATGGTTTTTATCTCGCCGTGAGTTTTTACGATAGCTTTAGCTTTGTAGAGGGTGTGTCCCTCATTCCCTTGTGACACTTGCACATGGTCGAGGCTGTGCTTGTCGCAGAGTAATGCTTCCTGGGGGGGGGGAGCTCTTTATTGTGAGAACGCCCTTTGGGCCAGTCATCTTCATACACTGATATGCGTAGTGCATTGCTACCATGAATTTGGCCAGGGTTGGGCGTCCCAGGATGGCGTTGTATGCCATCTCGAAGTCGACTACGTCGAACAGGATCTTCTCTGTTCGGAAGTTCTCCGGTGTGCCAAAGGTAATGGGGAGGGTGACCTGCCTGATCGGCGTAGCCGACGAGCCTGTGACGGTACCGTGGAACGCCTGTGTTACGGTCTGGACGGACGACCGTGATACTTGCATGGCATCGAGAGCGTTGGCGAATAGGATGTTCAAGGACCTCCCCCCGTCTATTAGCACCTGGGCCACTCGGAAGTTGTTGATTGTTGGTTGGACAATAATTGGGTATCGTCCTGGTCGAACACAGTTCTCGGGGCAGTCAGTTTGGTTGAACGTGATCGTGACCTCTGACCATTTGATTTTCCGAGGGATTTGCGGTATGTTCGTGAAAACCTCTCGGGCAATGGCTTTGTATTGCCTTTTCGACTCGTAAGAGGACGAGCCCCCGAATATATGCTCGATTGCTTTGATATGTCCCTGAAAAGGCTCAGGGGTGGAGTCATCATCGTCAGATGTAGTGTCTCGATTGTTGTTTGCGACCTGCTGGTTTTCCTCACGTAATTTCTCTCTTTCTTCCTTGAGGTATTTCTTGAAGATGCGGTCTAGTGGAAGTCGCACCAGAGCTTTCCTGCCTTGTCGGAGGAAGTAGTCGGCTTGTCCTTGGCGCGTGGCCGCCAGGCACGCTTCTCGAGAAGATCGACTAATACCTCGTCGGCTTTAACCTTCTTCTCCCGGTTACCTCCGGAGGATTTCTTTCTTCGTTTCGTCTTCGATGAGTCGTCTCTGGTCCGGAGGGGGGATCTGGTCGCCCTGCCCTGTTGCTGCTTGATGTACTGTAGGGTTTTCTCTGCACAGACGGCCTTTTCGGCTAGATCCATTAGCTGTAGCATGGTTTTGGGAGGGTGCATGAACAGGTTGTGCGTGCACATCTCGTTTCTGCTGCCCCGCACGAAGGCGCGAATAACATCCGAGTCTGTTACCTTGGAAATAGTATTATGAACAACACTAAACCACTTGGTGATCTCTCAGAGGGTCTCGTCTGGTCATTGGACGACTAGGAATAGGTCGTCGACCCGACCAGGACGTGTGAATGTACCTTGGAAGTTGGCAAGGAGAATATCATAAAGCTGTCCCTACGAGCGGATTGTTCCCGGGGGTAGGTTCGCCAACCAGGTCCTGGCCGCTCCTCTAAGGATGGTCGGGAGGTAGTTGGCCATGACCTTCTCGTTCTCGCCCGCGGCCTCGATCGTCGTAGTGTAGATCTGCAGGAACTCTGCAGGATTCATGGTGCCATCGTATGATTCGAGGGCCCCGGGCTTGACGCGGGACGGCCAGCGCACATGTCAGAGTTCTTGGGATGGCGCTTGGCATCCGTTGATGGTTCTCCGATAAGGCGAATTCTCGCCGCTAATTGGGGTCGGGGATCGTCCCCTATTATTAGCGCGGTGCTGATGGTCTCACCGGAGAGGAGTCTGCTCTCGCTGATGCCTTTGGGATCGGCGCTCATTGATCCTATCGCGGAGATCGACGTGCGGTCTATCCCGGCAAAACTGGTTCCTGGGATGTCGTCCTTCTCCGTCCGATTCCCTCAGTCGGAGAGGGGTTTTCTCCCGGGCGGAGCTATGTGTCCCCGACTGGAGTCGAGAAGATTTGGCTTGGTCTTGGGCCTGCTGTAGTTTAGCCCCCAGCCGTTGTAGCCATTGTGCTCCGTCGGGTGTCGTCAGATCTTCTGTTGATGGTCATAACAGCAGATTACGCACCTCGGCGATTCTTTGAGCAGTTCGGGACACGTACTCACCTGTCCCTTGAGGGGTTCTGTGTGCTGCAGTAAGCTTATTCTCGTTCCCAAGGGGAGTAGCCATCGAACTCTGATGTTGTGAGCCCCCTTCCTGATCCTGGTCTTCGGGATCTTCCCGATCGTCCTGGATCGCGAGAACCATCCGAAGATCTAGATTGGATGGGGTGTACTCCCACTCCATCGTGTCTCTCCCGTAGGGAGGGATGCTGTGATCAAAATCTTGATCGACTGGTCGATCAGATGTTGCGGGCGACCACTCCGGTCTTGGGCTGGTCGCTCCTGCCTGGGAATCGTCGTGTAATACCAACGTTCCCTCGAAGGCCCTGGCGCACTCGGTTCTGAAGTGATCGACTTCGCAATCCGAGTACTCGCCGGTGGCGTATTCTCCAAAACCTACGCGGTCAGTCACCGGGTAAGGCTCCATCGGGCCAAAGTTGTCGTAGAAGTCCTGGTCTGATTACCCGGTGCGTTGTGTGAAGGCGATCGTTTCTCCTGCCGAGCCTGCTTCTTCCTCGTCAGGTCGAACCGGGGAGGGACATGCAGTCGGTGACGAGGACTGATCACGGCTAGTTGCACATCTTGCCGACTCTGATGCTTCCTTGACGGCTTGAGCCGGAGAGGTCCCCACGGTCGGCACCATCTGTCGACGATCGGTAAACCGCCGATCTTACGGTATTCGTGGAACGGTGATACTTGAGGGGTAGGGACCTCTAGGACACAAGGCCAAGAGATCTGACGGTAAGGAAAACGTCCTTTTTATATAAGTTTGGGCCTCTCTCAGGATAATAACCCTACGTCCTGTTCATATATATTGATCAGAGAATGTCTTTACAAGGGATGTATATGTCAGTGGCTATCCTAGGCCTAATCGAAGACTACGACGACTAGTTTCGTTGGTCTCGACTCCTTCGAGGCGGCGGGTCTTCTCGCGGGAATCGTTGGGATCTCTCTTCCTTCTAAGGCCTGTTGGATCTAACTTTCTCTTCCCTTCCCCTATAGGATTGTTGATCCTTTTATAAGGGGCTCTCCAAGTGGTACCAGATCTAGACTTATGCCCGAGTAGAACTCTGGCTTCCTTAAACGTTGGGATTGATTTCCTAGTTTAAGGGATGTCTTTCCTCCTTACGGAGGGCTACCTTATCTCCTGGGATCCTTACCAGGCACGTATTGTATTCCAGTAACCTAGGGAATCGTATATGAATACTTTCTCATATACGAGATACTGTACTATACATCGTCAAGGTGAATTCACTAACCATCGAGACATAACTATATGCAGGGAGCATTGGATTATTGTTTTCGTTAGACCACAAGATTCAAGGATCGTGTATGTGGATTCTTTATTACGAGCAAGCTTAGTGTCGAAATACCAGATAGACTTCTCAATAAGTAAGCATATTTCAGACATACATAAATCTACCTTCCAATCCTTTTGCATTGCAATGCCTAAGGTTAATTATTTGGATTCGCGTAGGGTGTGGAAGAGGTACGGCGAGATAGGAGGAATTGGTGGCAGAAGCCCCCTAATACACCATAGAGGCTTTAAGGTATCTTTCAGTACACAATAATACTATATCATAAATTGTACTAACGACGATCTCAAACTAGTAACAAATTCTATATTTTACCAGTGCCACCAACAATAAGGAGGAACAAGCGTTTGTAGCTTCAACGTTTGCCACATTATGGTAATCACTCTCACAAATTTTTGAAAAAATGATTGGAAGGTTTGACACCATTACGATAACTTTTTTCATATTTCTCTTCATTTTATAAATTCATGACTCTAATATATATTTTAATCGACAACAGAGGAAGATCCCGGAGACGACATTGGAAGCATCCCATCTCGACAAAATACGAGAACTCATCACCACTTTCTTTGTTAGAGAGGTCCTCGATCAATATGGCCAATCCCACGCCTATGACTTGGAAGAAGGTGAGTTTGTTGTATTTCCAAAATGACAACTTTTAAACTCATGTGATATCTATGCATGCCCCTTGTGATTGTATTTCTTTGTATACTTTTAAATGGACGCCTAATTTACTTTCTAAATTTATGTGATATGATGTTGATGAAATTGATGAGTTCACTATTTGTGTCAATATTATATATATCAATTTTCTGTGAATAGATGTGATATGTATGAGATTTCTGTGAATGAATAATATGAATGTATGTGATGTATCTGCATACTGTTTTTGTTTCTTGATGCTAGTCAATAATTAGGAATAAATAGGGTTCCTATTAACCCTAATTGCAAGCGGTTGTAGAACCGCCTATAATACGAGGGATATCACAGGCGGAACCGCCTGAGATAAGTGAGATATCACAATCGGTTTTTACATAGAACCGTCTGCGATACAGCCTTATCATAGGCGGTTCAATAGCCACCGGTGATGAAAGGAGAAGTCTAGAACAGCCCAAGTCACTAGTTAAGTCCCGTACACGGTGTCTCTCTCGACATAGGATTAGATCGTGCTCCATGAGATGACCGTACCTATTAAAATAATATCGACGTGTCCCATATAGTCGAGTGTGCGGCACCTTTTAATAAGACCGTCATACACGGTCCATTATAATTGCAACATAGCCGTTATCGATACCCTCTCTAGTGTTGTTTGTATGACGGCAATAGATATAAAGGTTGGTTTTTAGTTTTCACCACAATTAGTCAAAAGTATGTTCGTTTTCTACTGTTATACAACTTTTACTAGCCCTATATGTAATTTTATGGCTCTGCCGCTCATTAGGTAGACCGATTCAAACCCGGGCTAGGCTTCGGTCCGAGCTTTCAAAACCTGACCTCAAGCATTAAGCCTGTGCCTGGCATTACAAGAATTTTTTTTAGTAAAAAGTTAATTATTTTTGATAAAAACTTATTTTAAATATCTTTGGGCTTTATTTCAGGCTTTGTGGCCAGGCTTTGAGCTGAAAACCAGAGCCCAACTTGGTGGGCCGTTGAGCCGCGCAACCATGTACGAGTCTACGCTATGGATGCTAGTGGATCAGCCCATTGGGCCATGCGCACTGCTTAATTGAAATGCGATATCAACTTTCCTCATTAAAATTATAAATATAAATTAGAGGATATACCTAAAAATAAAAACTTTATTTTATGGACCGTATGGTACCAAATAAACGAGGGACAAATCAATGGATCGACCCAACCTGACTTGCTTATAGCGATGGCTGCCGCCGAGGCGTCGAGTTTTTCTTCTCGGAAGGTGCACGCCTCATCACCCAACTGCTTACCCTCGACGTCTGCCTCCGCCGGTGCATAAGACAAGCTTACACCACGCATGCAAGTACAAACCGAATAGAGGTTCCGTGACATGCATCTGAACTCGATCCTATGTACTTCCAAACAAGCCTCTGATCGAAAACCGTAGAAAATACAGCCATGCATTGTCTCGCCGAAACTACAGCCATAAAGTAGAGCAACCAAACACGCCATGTATTGAGATGTCTTTCACGACCACAGATTGCATCACCAAACAGGAAGGAACTTTAGTTCTAGATCAAAGCCGTTCGATACGTGCAGTACAGCTTGATAACATTGCAAGGACCAAAACTTTCAGAAAGTGCAAGACAACTAGATAGAACAGGACCCGTCATAGATCGGATAACACCACTACAAGAACCAAAAAGTGTACATGTGTCTCAGATCATAGATTTCATATAGAGACACACAAGCACACAACAATTTATTAACAGATAAAGTTACTTCCTGTCTAAAAAGGGCGCTACGAAGCCGAAGAAAAGAAACCGACATTTGTATCACATTCAAGAAAGCATTATTAGGTTAACCAAGTTCTCGAAGATTTAGAAACTGCAAATTTTCTGTAATCGCGACGAGTAAATCCACACGACACCTGCAGATTTAGCACTGCAAATACAAGCAGAATCACACATATATTATGCATATGTTGGGTGGAAGACAGGCAAGGCACCGCACCTACCCGCGAGTTGCATGTCCGGGCATGACCTGGCAGGTGGCGTACGTGGCCCCCACCCGATAAGATGAACACGAAACGAAGCCGTTTGCGCGCACCGCGCGATGCATGCACGCATGGTGATGGGCAAGCGCCCCTGACCCCTGAGACGTGCCACCGCTCTGGTGCGCCCTCCCCCACACGTGTCGCGGGCGCGGATTCCACCTCGGCCACGTTATAAGCCACGCACGCCGCGGTGGCCATCGTCACACCTACTACTTGCACACCTCCCTCTTAGTGCCAGTGCGATCACCACACGGTCTCGTCGTAGGCAAGATCGAAGAAGCAGTGGCAGCTCGCTAGCGAACGACAAGAGGGAGAAGATCTTGCTTGCTTGCATCTTTGGTAACGTGGGACTAGGTTTCATCTGGACGTGTCGGTATGAGCACGGCGACGCGGCCGGAGCGGGGGCGAGGGTTCACCGTCGGGCGCAGCGAGGACGCGACGCACCCGGACACCATCCGCGCCGCCATCTCCGAGTTCGTCGCCACCGCCATCTTCGTCTTCGCCGCCGAGGGCTCCATCCTCTCCCTCGGTACGTACGTGCGCACCTACGTGTTACAATAAACCACACAAACATGCGTGCGAGGCATGGGTCTCCGAGGTAGGTTAACACGGTCGAGGCGTACGTGTGCGTGCAGGGAAGCTGTACCATGACATGAGCACGGCTGGCGGGCTGGTGGCAGTGGCGCTGGCACACGCGCTGGCGCTGGCGGTGGCGGTGTCCGTGGCCGTGAACATCTCCGGGGGCCACGTCAACCCCGCCATCACCTTCGGCGCGCTGCTCGGTGGCCGCATCTCCCTCGTCCGCGCGCTCTTCTATTGGGCCGCGCAGCTCCTCGGCGCCATCGTCGCCTCCCTCCTCCTCCGCCTCACCACCGGAGGCATGGTACCGAACTATACATACACCTCTCCCATCCAGCGCCATCTTTGATCCTTCGTGCTTTATTTAATCATCCAATCAAGAAACTAATCTTGTAATGGCGCCTTCGTCGGCTGTGCATGTACGTATGCGCGCGGCGGGTTGCAGCGGCCGCCCGGGTTCTCGCTGGCGTCGGGGGTGGGCGACTGGCACGCGGTGCTGCTGGAGGCGGTGATGACGTTCGGGCTCATGTACGCCTACTACGCGACGGTGATCGACCCCAAGAGGGGCCACGTGGGAACCATCGGGCCGCTCGCCGTCGGGTTCCTGCTCGGGGCTAACATGCTCGCCGGCGGGCCGTTTGACGGCGCCGGGATGAACCCGGCTCGGGTGTTCGGGCCGGCGCTGGTCGGGTGGCGGTGGAGGCACCACTGGATCTACTGGCTCGGTCCCTTCCTCGGCGCCGGCCTCGCCGGGCTGCTCTACGAGTACCTCGTCATCCCGTCCACCGAGACCGCCGCGCACGCGCACCAGCCGCTCGCGCCGGAGGACTACTAGCCGCGGCGACCGCTGCCGGTTATTGCTCCTTAAAACTCAGCTCCTGCTATAAATTATCGCTATGTATGCTTGTTTGTTTCATTGTTTGTATGTTTGTTTGCAACAGTAGTATTAAGAGTGTGAAGTACTGGTTAATAAGGGGGCGGTGATGCGCCTGTTTGCCCCCATCGTGTGTGTGTACATTTCGATCAGCGTGGATTGTGAACTACCTGTCGTGCAATAAGTACCATCACTTGCGAAATGAGTAAAAGAGTTGATATGTATGATCTGTTTGGGTTTGTGATGATGCAGAGAATTCTGCGTAGTATACTGCTAATTATTTTATGGGCCTCTATGTCGTAGCATCATTTCTCCTCTCTGTTAAGGACTAAACCTTCTACTCATAAATTTCAGAAACACTGTATATCTTCATCGGTCATTTCTAGTGAATGATGGCATGTTTATCCATCAATGAACTATTGATTTTATCTCGAAAATGCTAATCATGCACATCAAATACAGTTCCCAAGAGAGCATTTTGGCTAGAAAAACTGTTCAGTTCTTCTGATGCCTGATAAGACGTGTTCAGTGCCCTGTTCTGGGTGTTTCACCGTGTTCGTGATGCTGCCCGTAGGCTGGAACTCCTGTCCTTTGATGGCTCTTTAACATTGAAAACTTACGTGAGAATGCATGCTACTTTGTCTCATGCCAAGGAAAATACATCAGTATCCCCGGATGAAAAACGTTGATCATTCAGGCCATCGTCGATCAAGGAACTTATTATCTCACATGAGATGGAGCTGGAAGAACTGATTCCTCGCTCCAATCACCAGTAAATCCAAATCACATCTGAAAGAAGATGAAGGCGCACATAAATAACAGTGGAAGTTTTGTATTGGCAAAGGGGAGCTACATATTTTATCAGTGCACTTGCAGAACACAGGGGAGATGAACAGAATTATCTAATGGCTTCAGCATTTCACTATCTTTGCAGCAACTCTTACAAGAATCTATACATTATTTTTCCAGCATACATCCAACACAAGCGGGCGCTTCGTTGCCCAAAAGTTGTGGTAAGAGTGGAACAAGAAAAAAAATGCAAAAACATGTACAGGTAAAACGTCAATCTCTCTTCTTTCCTCCAGGTAAATGCAGATTTCAGTGTGTCCTGGACCGCTCAACCGTATCCAGTGTGTTTGGCAAACCCAAGGGGCATGAGGTGTAGGGGTCAGTAGTACTTTGCAAAATATTTGGCAACCCAAGGCGCGAGTTGAGTGTTCTCAGGCTCCCTTCTGTTCTTGTTGTAATAGTCAGACCATAAAGCCGGATAAATTTCAGGATTGAAGCCATCCCGGTATACACAAAATGGCAACCATCCTTCACCTCCGTTCATCCTCCGTTTCCTTTCTCGAGGGTATGCCAGAGGCGCTTGTACATACCTGAGATTGAGGACCTATCTGATTAGAATAAGAAGTGTGCATCTTGATCTTATGAAATGGTCAGATTGGTACCTGATCTCGTCAACCACAGAATCCCAACAGAAATGCGTATGCCCGAAAACATGGCAAGCTGCTCCACCTTTAGTGTTGCGGTGTATAGCTCTCAGCCTCCTCTCCAAAAAATCAGAGCCGATTACCTTCGGTAGGTTTGGATAGTAGAGCATCCGCTTCTCTGGACATAACTCTTGCCTGCAGAGTTTTGCAGAAGACATTAGTTTGGGGCTACGAGGCTTGCTGCTTGCACGCTAAGATAGCCTAAATTTTAATGGTGGAATTTTGAAGTAACGCTGAAGACCCTAAATACAGAACCCAAGAGAAGGCAGTTAGACCATGGGGGTAGGCTTCATCATAATAGCTAACACATCTGCAAGTTCATGTAATTACACAGCCAGTGATATACACCAAATGTCTACCTAAGGAAAAACTGGTCCCAAGAATGAATACAGATGCTCAGAGGATGGCGACTAATGAAGATGTGTAGGGAATCACCTAAGCAAATGTATGGTATGACCAAAAGAGAACACGTTCAACTGTGCAATTATCATCAACATCAATCACCAGATATCACAGAGCTTGAATTGAGCACATAAATTGCAATGTACCAAGTAATTTGATTAAGCATAGTCAGAATCAACAAGATTGCTAGGAAATAAATTTTTTGGCCAATGGAACACCACAGATAGGAGGTGCACGCACTCACCTTGGTACAAAGTGTGAAAATGTTAGTATCTCTTTGCTGTTCTTTTTTACTTCTTCAATAGCATCATGATGCTTGTCATTCAAGTTGTCAAAGTAAAGAGCAAGAGCCTCATCATCACTTCCCAAGTCTGAAGGCCATTGACAAGCATGAAAGTCTTTACAAGCCTGATCATACAAAACAATGAACAATTCAGTGCATAATGTTAGGAGGAACTGTGCACTGTTCTTTCAAAAAGAAAGAGAAATTACAAGGGCGAGTGCATGTCTACACCTATAAACATCCTTGCATATATCAATGCAATCTTTCTCATTGTACATTATAGCCCTGATATTGAGTTTCCAAGTTTAGTGCCCATGGCAACCAGATCTGATATTGAGATATCAATTTCAGAAAATAAATCAGGCAAGCCTGCTGCTAAAAGTAATTCAGCTAACAGCCTAAACACTGTGAGTAACTTATAGGACACAGGACACAGAGTGAGTTCTGTATCACATCAGAACTCATAGCTCTTGAAGGAATTTCATATTGGACAGCACATTGTCTATACTCATTGAGAACAGAATTCAAGGGGAACGACTAGGAATTTCAAGAACTGTTAAACTGCGTTAACTGAAACTCCCACTTGGTAGCACGCTAACACTATAACCCACCCATGAATTGCAAATCAGAAGCAGAAATTCGCGTAGGCGGGGGGGGGGTGGTTGGACCGACTTACCATCTCTAATGAAGGAACACGCACACTGTTAACATCCTTTTCCTTGTCAAAGCTCTGGAAGGCAATTAGGCAAGATGAGTAAGCAGGATAATCCTAGTGGCATAGTGCATTATGATCTGGCTGAAAAATTCATGTCATGGAATCAAAGAAAATTAAGCAACCTTGTGATACCATGAGAACAATGGTATGATCCCTAAGTCACCAATCGTTCTTGGGCCTGTGTCCACACCCAGCTCACTACACGCATCAAGCAATGCAGTCAGTTTCTCCAGCGAATCCATCTGGAAGAAATAAGTTGAGTAACTGAGAGAGCCTAACAATATATGCATATAAGATGAATGCTGTGCTCAAAGGAACATATAATAATTCCTTGCAAAAAAGGAGGAAAACATAATCGAGCTGTTAATTTAGTTGTGATACAACAACACGACTCTCATTGCGTCCTTTCTGCTGTGTCAAATGCTTTATGACATGGATAAGAACTAAGAATTTGCACTAAGCTATTTAATAACTCTCCCAGCACAGCAACAACTATCCATTATTTATGTGTAACGGCCCAAGTCAGTAGACAATAGTCAATATCATCAATACATGACTAGCTTTCACAACTGAAATGCAGCTCAATCAGACAAGACTGCTAAAAGACAGTGATCAAAATCAAAACCCCACTGGTAATCAAGCAACTTAGTAGACATGGCAAGCATATGCTATTTCACCGCATTCAGCAGCATAGCTGCACTAGTCGCATCGGCTCAGAGAGGACAGACTGAAGGCTACAAATCCACGGGAATCACTACTCCAAAGCATTTCGTCAAACACCTAGCTTGCAGCACAAGGAACGCAGAGAGTTCAAACAGAGGAAAGGGACGGGCGAAATCCACTCACGTAGCGGCCGCCCTCGCGGCGCAGCCAGAGGTCGTGATTCCCGGGGACGTAAAAGACGGCCTCGAACCGCTCCCTGAGTGCCTCCATGGTGCGCACGAAGTTGTCCCTCGTCTCCGCCACGTCCCCCGCGACGACGAGCGCGTCGACCCCTCCCTCTCCCCGTCCCCCTCCCCCCGCCCCGAGACGGCGCACCCACTCCATGTTCTCCGGGTAGTCGGTGTGGAGGTCCGACACGACGAACACCCTCGTCTTCGCCGCGGCCGCCGCCCGCGTCGTCGGCTGCGGCGCGGAGGCGGCGCAGCACCGGAGCCCGGAGGAAGCCCGGGCGCGCGGGGCGGAGAGGCGGCGCCGCCTGCGTCGGCGGTGGTGGTGCGGCGCGGGCGGCGCGTCGAGCAGGTGGTGGGCGGGGTGGGACGACATGGGCAGATGCGGTGTCATGTCGAAGCTGCGCGCTCGCGCTCGCGGTTGCGGCAAAAAAAAATCCCGTTTCCACTTTTATTTCCCCCTGCCTTCTCGCTTCAGGAGGGGGCGGGTGGGTGGCGGAGAGGGGCAGTTTGGTGGTTTCGATGGTTTCGGGCTCCGAGATCCCCCGAGTCGATGGGCGGTGGGGCCTTATATACAGCGGCGAGGCGAGAGGCGAGAGGCGAGATGAGATGCTGAGATGCATTTCTGACGAGCTTGGGTTGGTGGGTGCGTGTGTGAACAGTGGGCCGACGTGGCAGCGGCGTGGGGAATAGTTTATTTGTACCGGTCATTAGGGGCGTGTGGCGATGATTAATGTAGTGGGGTTAATCATTGTCGACCGGTGGCCCGGTGCGACCGCTAAACATGAGACTTTTAAAGAAAAATACTACCGCCAAACATGAGATTGTTGGGGCGTTTTGCACGTCATGTAATGAAGAACATTGCAGGGTGTGGATTAGAAGCTGGGAGGGGCCCGTCGTCGGCGCCATCCCGTCTCGATCCAACCCCGTGGTCAGCGATCTGCGACGCGTGCCAATTATCTCTACTATGAAGCCGCGTAGTAGATTGATTTTAAGTTTCTATTTTTTATATCACCATACGACACGATTCGGCAGGAGAATCGTACAGCGAGCGCTTCTAGAATACGGAGTTAATACGGTGACAGGTCTTCGACGGCGACGGCGCGCCGGTGGTGGTCGGGAATCAGGATCAGGAACAGAGGCTGGACCCCACGGCAACAACGACCGAGCTACGATGCAGCGGTGACGCTTGGGGCAGAACGGGGCAGAAAGGGGATGCGATTGTGCTGTTCTACCACCGAGCAGCGGAGTGCCGGGGACCGGAGCTTAGGTGAATATGCGTTTCTTTCTCTCGGAAACGCGCACGAAACCGCCGCGATCGCCACGCGCGCGCGGCAAACAACCGGGCCAACCGTTCGCCACTTCGGATGATCGCAGAGACGGTGGAAGAACAAGTCAATGTTGCTTGATTTGCCCCGTAGTACGTAGGAAACACACCTGTTTTTCTTTCTTTTCAGAATCATAGGGCCCAACGTCGGTTCCATTTTTTTTCTTGAAACGCCGGTTCCATGTCATCGGAAACGCACTCGTGCTTCCAGCCACTGGCCGTGATCATTATTATCCTGATTGAACTCTACCTAATCAACAGCGGAAAAAGGATGAACAAATAGGACTTCATGACTCACCAAACCATATACTCAGACTAGTTTTTTTATACTCCCTCCATTTTAAAATTTAAGACACATAGACTAATAATTAGACCTGTAAAATATAGATTACGTAGCACAAAATTTATACCATTAAATTTATATTAAAAATATTTTTTAATGACATCATTTTTATATCACTTAATCTATATTTGATCTAATTATTCATCTAATTTAAATCTTAAAATACTTATATTTCGAAATCAAGCAATCAACAATGGCCGAGGTGATATCCCGCAGGATCTGCCACCACTTCATGTGAGTTTTCATGCCTCCAGGCTCCACATGCTCCTAAAAAACTGTGCTGCCAGGTAAGTAACTTGTGATACGTTATCACGGTCCAGGATAACGTATCTACGTCGGTCAGGATAGCGACGGGCTCGATTCGTTTGTACCGTGTGCCTGACTGTGTCGTGGGCCCGCGCAGGAGCACGTAGGCATGGGCCCGCAAGTCAGCCTACTAGTGTCTGGAAGTGGCCGAACTAGCACATGGCTTAGCGTAGAGAGAGGATAATGAAGCCCGGAACAGAAAACGAGAGGATAACGCATAGCATATGGCGGGGCCCAGAGTAAGTAACCCACGTGCCAGTCCCTGCGCCAATCGTGCTCGGTGCGCCTCGGTTCTTTCCAGTCGCTTTCCCAGCTTCCAGGAAGTGACACGTGGTGGCACACCACACTGGCAACCCCCCTGCGTAGACAACTTAGACGTTTAACTTACCATCAAAATTCAACGAATGGCCAGGAATTACAACATCCAAAGAGCTAGCACGATTCGAGACGCAGGAGTAGAAATTGCGTGATCATGTAGACCCTATAGCAGTATATAATATCTACTATATGATTAAATGATAAAAAAAGAAGTCACCGTATTTATTTATATAGCTAAAAATATGTGATCCATTGATTTTGGATAGGTGCAGATTATAACGGTACAAATTACCTTGATCAGTTCCGCATGTACCACGTACAGGCCACGGACGCATACATGCACCGAACACGCACGTGTAAGGGCATCCATAATAAGAGCCAAATACCGTGGACAAATTTGTTTTTGGGCTTTGACTCCGGTGCCCACCATTGCTCAACCCGTTGCCAAATTGAAAAAACTGTGTGTTGCGAGCAGACGTCTCTCGGAACAGACGCGTCGATTGATCTCATTAGCAGTTGCTAATGGCGATTCAAGCAACAACTACCATCATGTGATTGTATATATATGTGTAAAACATCTGAGATCAATAACAAGAGAATCATTGTTCATTGCCCAATTTCTACTTCCATTTCATACTACAACACGTTATCACGCACTCGCTACTACCAAGAGCTCCGGCCATCATCCACGCATTGCAAAGAGCAGCAAGCAATCAAGACATCAAGAACAGAGAAGAAGCAAGAGGAAGAAAGGTGAGGATCAATGGCTGAAAGAATTACTCAGCAACTTCTCACCATTTTGGCAATCATCGACGTCGCCATTAACCGACTTCTTCCTCCACCGACTCCACGATCACGCCGGCGCCACCGTCGTGCTCGTCGTCACCGTCGTCGAAACCGGGCCATCCATCCTCCAACGATGGCATCCCGCATCTCCGCGCCAAGCCGCCTCTTGGAGGATGCCACATCTTCAACGACAACGCCGGCCAGACGAGCTCGTTGCCTCGCCCTCACGGCAGTGGCAGACGCCGGCAGCTCCTCGCGCCCTCATCGCCGGCGCCCGTGGGGCCTTCTTCCACAGGTGCCCGAGGTCTCCGCGTCCGACGCTGCCTCACCACCTCGGGCCTTGTCGCCGTGGCGCCCATGGCCAGGTCCGGCCACGCCCTCCTCCGCCGTCTTCGTCGGCATCACCAATCCGGAGCTTGCCGCCCCTCCGCCACCGCCGCTCTCCAACGGCGTGCTACCCAACGATGGCGGTGGGGATTGGGCTCACGGACACGACGCGCCTCTCGTTTTCGGCTGGTCTTCCGGCGGCACACTCGAGCCCGGCGCATCGCCCCCATCTGCGCATGCCCACAAAGGCAGCGTGGCATAGGCGGCTCCGGCGGCGTCCGGCTCGCCGCCCCAATCTGTCCAAGACGGCGCTCCCGACGGCGGCGTTGGCTCCCTCCCGGCGACCCTCCACCCGACGGCGGCGGCCCCCCTCCTCGGCGCGGTGCCCTCGGTTGCACTGGCGCCCGCCCACTCCTTCACCCGCGTGCCGGCAGCGGCGATTAGGGGAAACCCTAACTCCCCTAACCGCTCGTCTTAAGGACCCCTCACGGGCCAGTCGGCCAGCCTCAAGGGCCCAATAGGCCCCGCGGGCCAAACCAGGCCGGCGCGCCTCACGGGCCTCATGGGCTGGCCAACAGGCCCATCCAGGCAAAATAAAGGCTGAGGGGTTGTATATTTACAGTTTAGCCCCCCTAGTTTCTGTGTAATTACATAGTTTTCAACATTAGTTGAAAATATTGTAGTAAAACCCTCAGGTTTCTTTAATTACATTTTAGCCCCAGTTTCTCAAATTGCATATTAACCCTCAGGCTTTATGTAATCTTGCATTTTAGACCCTCAGGTCTTAGTATTTGCATATATCAATATGTAATCATGCATTAAGTGTGTATTACCTCTCGTAATACTATAAGTTTTATAATATGCACTTTTATTTTGCAATTCCTTTATTTTATTGCAAATATTATCTATTCCGCTCATAAATTCTCATTTAAAGCCTCATTTTGCTTTAAATTTTGTGAAAATTATGCAAATTTACGCATACTTAAGTGATTATCTTCTAAAATTTTGGCAAATGCATAAGGTAATGGAGACTATATCAATGGCTGCGATTGTAGCATCGCCCGTTCTTTACAACGGAGTCCACGATAATAGCAGCGATTTATTTCGCCCATTATTGTGAGGTCTACACCGCTTCGCGTGATTACCTTCAAAGTGCTTAACCAAAATTCAACAAGTATAGAGTCTATATTTTTGGCGATGATTATAGTATCACTCATTTCCTCAGAAATGAAGTCCAAAAATATTAGCGACGATTTCTATCGCCTATACTATAATGAAGATCTACACTTGGGTCGTTAAAGAATCATCTTGACCTAAATTTTGCGCAACTCTTTGCGTCATTAAAATTTTCCTTTTTAATTTACTCTCAAGTAAATTAATACAAGCATGATCATTTCATGCAGGACAATGGCAGACATATCCAAGAAGGATTTTACCGAACTTGCCCTAGATGGGAGCAAACTATCTGACTTGGGCCATGGACCTTAAAATCAATTTATTAGGTCGTGGTCTTGGTGCTACCATAAATCCTCCTCAAGAAGGAGAGGAGCCTCTACCAGAAAGAACAAAATATGTAGCTTTGCATTTCATACGGCATCACCTCCATCCCGATCTCAAAATTGACTATCTCATGGAGGAAGATCCACTAGCCCTTATGGATCGCCCTCAAGGAGCGTTATGACCAACAAAGAGCGGTCATGCTACCCGAAGCACAACGCGAATGGTCCAACATTCGCTTTCAGGATTTTAAATCCGTGGCAGATTAGAACTCCGCTATTCATAAGATCAACGCTAAGTTGAAATTCTGCGACAAGGCTATTTCAGACGCCGATCTGATTGAGAAGACCTTGTGTACTTTTCCACCCCTCTATGCGTATATTGCAACAACAATATCGCCAACAAAAATACACCAAACATTCTGAGTTGATTTACACGCTTCTTCAAGCTGAGAAGCATGATGAACTTCTTATGAAGAATCATCAAAGTCGCCCAACGGGCGCTATGGCAATACCAGAAGTTCATGCTAATACTCAGAACAAATTCAATGGTCGCAAGAGGAACCACAAAAAGTTCAAAGGAAAGTGGAAACAAGGCAACAAGCAGAAATTCAACAAGTTTGATAAGGGCAAATATCATTTTAATAAAAATGACTTCAAAGACAACTCTCAAGTTTGTCAAAAATGTGGATGTATGAATCATCATACAAAGAAATGCCGAACTCCAAAGCACCTGGTCGAGTTGTATCTCCAATCCAAAGGCAAAGGCAAACAAGTCCAAGGGGCAAAATTTGAAGCTCACTTCAACGAACAACCAGACATCACTCTGGAGGCAGGATGTTCTCAAACTCTTTCCTCAGAAGAGGATCAGAACTCAAGAAACATGAGCCAAGAAAAATGATGACCCTATGGACCTTGACGACATGCTTGTGGAATTCAATTCCCAAGACATGTATGGAGATCTCAATTAATCTCCAATTTATCCATAGAATATGTCAATTGCCTATATATTGTACGTACTAAGTTGTAAAAGACGTACTATATTGTCCATTACTGTATTTGTATTATTATGTACCTTAGACATAATATTTAATATATATGATGTATGTGTTCTATATAAATTAAGTTCATAATGAATTTTCTTTTCTTTATATAGAATTTTCAAGATAATCTAATGGAGGAGGAAATATGTTTAGTGGATAGCTGCACCACTAATACAATTTTAAGGGAAATGAAATATTTTCTAAACTCTAAAAAAGAGTAAATGAAATATTATGACTATCGCTGGACGCGATGCCATAATCATAGGCTCTGGTCAAGCCACAATCATTCTCCCTATGAGTACGAAAATCACAATGAGGATGTGCTCTTGTATCCCGATTCAACTCGTACCCTACTAAGTTTTAAAGATGTCCGTAAGAATGGTTTCCACATTGAAACTAGTGTTGAGTGCAATGACGAAAGTCTCCTCATCACTAAAAATGATGGATATGAAAAACAAATACTTGAGAAAGTTCCCTTCTTTAAAAACTGGATTGCACTACACATACATTGGACCAATTCAACATGTTACGTATAAAGTAATTTTCTAAAATCTTGATAAATTCAAGATTAGCATGATCGCCTTGGTCATCCCGGCATAGGGATGATGAGAAAAATTATTGAAAATTCTGTTGGTCATGACTTAAAGCTTGCAAAATTTCTCAAATCCTCAGATTTTATATGCACCGCATGTGCTACAGGGAAATTAATCTTAAGACCCTCTTATCTTAAGATACGAAATGAACCACTTAGTTTCCTTGAACGCATTCAAGAAGATATATGTGGTCCAATTCAGCCATTATCTGGACCATTCAGATATTTCATGGTTCTCATCGACGCATCAACAAGATGGTCGCATGTGTGTCTGCTATCCACAAAGGAACCATGCATTTGCTAAAATAATCGCTCAAATTATCAAATTAAGAGCAAATTATCCTGAACGTAGGATAAAAACCATTTGAATGGATAATGCCGCAGAATTCACTTCGCGAGCATTTAACGATTATTGACTAACATTAGGCATAAATTTAGAGCACTCTGTACCTTATGTACATACCCAAAATGGTTTGGCTGAATCTCTTATAAAAGAGTCAAATTAATTGCTCGACCACTTTTACAGAATTCAAATCTACTAACATCTTGTTGGGGTCATGTCGTTTTACACGCTGTAGAATTAATTCAAATTCGTCCAACTGCATATCATACGGCTTCCCCGTTGCAGTTAGTACGTGGAAATCAACCAAGTATTTCCCATCTGCGTCAATTTGGCTGCGCTGTATACGTGCCAATATCACCACCGCAGCGTACACAAATGGGCCCTCACAGCAAATTGGAGATCTATGTGGGGTATAATTCTCCGTCGATAATTAAATACCTCGAGCCCCTAACAGGGGACTTATTTACAGCCCGTTACGCTGATTGGTATGAGACGAATACGAGACTTGCAAGGTTCAGGGGGAGTAAACTCCTAAAATATAACCTGATCATCAGATCATATATATTGTACTCTTTTCCTTTATGAGTTTTCCCTAAATGGTTTCTCATAAAAGGTTTTTAATGAGGCAATATTTGTCATATCATTTTCTCCTTATTTTTTTCATTGGGTTTTAAAGGAGTTTTCCATGACAGTTAGAGGTATCCGGGGAAAGCTTAGCTACTCCTGAAGTAAATTAGTGATCAATATGATGAGTACCGAGTAGGATTTTTACGACTGATAGTGCACACCGGCTGTCTTGTTGGTCTCGCCAACCCGCAAGATCCTGCAAAACTATGGGATGGGTTTTTTTATCGTCTTCCCAGGCAGTTCCACTCGAAGGGAACACTTCTCTTAATGCGGTAACTGAGTCCTCCTTACCCAATGCCATATGCAGGGCTTCAACTGAGAACTACTGCAGAGGTTTCTCCTATAGAGTCCCCTAGCATAAAAACCTGTCTCATAGAACCGAAGCTAAAACACCAAGGGGTTTCAAAGCAGAACTACTTCATTTCCATAAACTAGTTTACATATGGTTTTCCTTTTCGGAAACCCGCAAACAGCTTACAAACAGAAAAGGAAATTACCTTCTTAATATTACAAACCTTGGTGGCGATTATATTACAGTGGAAGAGTGGCAACTATGGAAACTAAAGAGGGAGTGGAGTGCTCTCTCTCTCGCTCTAGCTCTATCTGGTGTTGCCTTCCCAGCACCCGTAAGAAAAAAGATTCCAGAAGGACAGCCATGCATGAAGTCTACAAAAGGCTACCAAGCCTACGCATCCAGGTGGACGGTCATACATGAAGCGTACGAAGGCTATTAAGCCTAGAAATATTAAATAATGGAGAGAGGCTCCTCGCGCATGGCTATAAAAGGAGGTTGCAGCTAGGCTCAAAGGGCATCAGGAAAATCATCTGCGAAGGCAACACCAGATAGAGCTAGAGCGAGAGAGAGAGCACTCCACTCCCTCTTTAGTTTCCATAGTCGCCACTCTTTCACTGTAATATAATCGCCACCAAGGTTTGTAATATTAAGAAGGTAACTTTATTTTCTGTTTGTAAGCTATTTGGGGGTTCTCGAAAGGAAAAATTATATGTAAACTAGTTTATGGAAATGAAGTAGTTCTGCTTTGAAAACCCTTTGGTGTTTTTAGCTTCGGTTCTATGAGACGGGTTTTTATGCTAGGGACCCTATAGGAGAAACCTCTACAGTAGTTCTCAGTTGAAGCCCTGCATATGGCATTGGGTAAGGAGGACTCAGTTACCGCGTTAAGAGAAGTGTTCCCTTCGGGTGGAACTGCTTGGGGAGACGATAAAAAACCCATCCCATACGGTCGCAGCTAGAGATCTCCGGGGAAAGCTTAGCTACTCCTGAAGTAAATTAGTGATGAATATGGTGAGTACCGAGTAAGATTTTTACGACTGATAGTGCACACCCGGCTGTTTTGTTGGTCTCGCCAACCCGCAAGATCCTGCAAACTACCGCTGAATTAATCGTGCTGAATAAGAATAAGAATTAAGCGTGCAAAATAAGAATAGTGCCATAGTGCTTAAATAGTGCCTAAATAGTGACATCGTACTTGAATAGTGTCTGAATAGTATCTGAACAGTACTTGAACAGTACTTGAATAGTACTCTGAATAGTGCCATAGTACTTGAATACTGTTTCAATAGTATTGAATTCTTGTCACGCTGAATCATGTCTGCTAATCAAGGTTCGCATATCTCCAGTATCTGGTTTTACCTTGAAGTTTGGTAAAGTTTTGGTATCAGAGCCTGGTCATCATTGAAAAGTTAAAATATCTAAATCTAGAAGTAAGTACTGGGAAAATTGTCAATACAAAAGACAGTAATATAAGGTGCAGACTAAATTCCTCTGAAGAGCATAGTTGGCATACTTCACATAGCTAGTTAAATTTAGTGGTAGATTTATTACATAACTTTTATATAACTTGGGGTAGAAGACAGGACGAACTAGACCTCAAATTAGACAGAATATATAAGGAAGATAAAAGGCTTGAAGAGCAATATTCTCTTATAAATAATAATTTAAATCTAGTGTTAAAGACATTAGAAGATAGTAAGACAAAACAAAATATATTCAGTCAAAATAGTGACTATATCAAGGAAGATATAAGATTAATTTATAAGAAACTAGAATTAGATAACGTATTTGCTGAGAAAGATAAGCTACCAGAAGGTTTAAATTTTGAGCTAGAAATATTTAAAGTTAAGAAGTTAGTAGAAGAAGTTAAGACCTGACGGGGGGAACCCTTCCGGGTAGGCCCAGCACAGGGAGTTGGCCCAACAGGCTCCGGGAGTCCCACGGAGGCCCACTCGGATGAAGGCCCAGGCGAAGCCCACACGGATGCAACGTCCGGGTGCCATCAAGACTGGCGTTACAACCGTATCAAGGCAAGCGTTTCACTGGCGTGAAGGCTAGCGTTACTCGGAGAGTTATGTAGAATAAAGACGCAAATTAAAGTACGCAGTTACTGTAGCTCGGCCGACTAGCCGAGTCGGCATATGTAAAGCCTATATAAGGCAAGGCTAGAGCCCCATGCAAAGGGGCTGGCGAGAGTTTTTCCACGCACTATCTTCTACCTCTGGACAAGAGCATCCTCCATCTTTCTGTAAATTTTCTCGCACAAGATCAGCAATACAATCAGCAGGAGTAGGGTATTACCTCTACCATTGGAGGGCCTGAACCTGGGTAAAATCTCTTGTGTGAACCTGCTTAGATCTTCCACCTGCACCCCCCAAATCCTACAAGAAATGTATATTGCCGTGAAATCCCCGCGACAGTTGGCGCCCCAGGTAGGGGAGGCGCGTGTTGGAGCCATGATCCAGGCGGGATCCTCTCCAGCTTTTGATGGAAAGCTGGTGGTCGGCGACGCGCCGTTGCCCACTGCTTTCGCCGTGCACCCCGAAGGCTCGGAGTTTCTCTTCGGAAGCCTCCGCTTTGTGGCCGACACCTTCGGCCAGCTAAACCTCCAGGATCCGCTTCCCCGTTCCACGATGGAACTGGAGCCCGGATACTTGCTGGGATCTCCGTCCCCCCCCAAGCAATGGCACGAAGCATTCGCAGCTTGTCGGCATGGTTGGCTCTGAATCCCTCTTTCCCATCCTGGATTCCGAATCCGATGGGGACGAGAGTTCGCATAGCCGAACCACCTCGGCCGAGGTGTACGTGGTCACGCCTGGCGCCACGAGCAACACTGGCATGGCAGCCACGGCGGCCAGGGCGACGGACCAGCACCTGCTCACGCCCATTGATGGGCAATCAGAGGCGGAGAAGGCCTTGGAGGCATCTCGGCGGGCCATCCTGGCCGAGCGGGAGCGCCTTGATTAGGAAAGAGCAGCTCTCGAGGCACGAGAGCGCCAACATGACGAGCCTCATGGTTCATGCCAGCGTTCGAACTGGCGTGCTTCCTCAACCGCCCGGAGGAGCCAAGTCATCCGTGCCCCTCTCTTTGGGCGAGAGCAAGATGGTGTCCCTGTTTACCAAACGCCGGCACAGAACCTCATCGCGGCTGCCGCATTGGCCGACTCGCTCCCGCCCCCCGGTGGACGGACCTGCAGCAGAGACTTACCACCGAGTCGTCACCCTGATGAAGACGGCGGTGGAACAGCAGAATGAGGCTGCTTCGGTAAGTGACCGACTGGCCTCCGGATCCACGCGGAGCCGGCCTTCAGCGGCTCTGAGTCGCCCCATCACCGTGGGCTCGTCGCAGCCGAGTCACTCCACGAATCGGCGTCCTGATGCCCGCCAGGAGATCAATCGACTCTAGGCGGAGCGTCGTCAAGCCGACTCCCCCCCGAGGCCGGGCTGACAGCGCTCATGACGCACGAGACCATCTCGAGGGAATTCGCGCGGCCCGGGCGCGTGCTGAGCGCCGTGGCGCCGAGTTTAATCAGCCGGGCGGCTCAGCCTCCACCGGTCCACTTTGCTTCAGCAGGCAGATCCGCTCCGAGCCATTTCCGGACCGGTTCCGGATCACCAGTGGTGCCGACAAGTATGACGGCACTGCCAAGCCGGAAACTTGGCTTGCCGACTACCTTGTCGCATGCAACATAGGAGGGGGCAACGAGCGTGTCGCCCTCCGAAGCCTTCCCCTGATGCTTGAAGGGTCGGCTCGGGCATGGCTTAACAGCCTGCCCGAAGATAGCATCTACGACTGGAGGGATCTCCAGGAGGCCTTCATCAAAAACTTTGAAGGCACCTACAAACGTCATGAGAATGCGCAAGACCTTTGGCTCTGCGTCCAAGAGAAAGGGGAGTCGGTCCGCGACTACATCCAGCGCTGGACTCAGTTGCGCAACTCCATTGAGGACGTATCCGAGACACAGGCCATCCAGGCCTTTTCCCAAGGAGTCAAGTATGAATTGCTGAAGCATAAGTTGGCCAGGTCCAACAACTAGACCATGGGCTGACTCATAGAAGTCGCTAGTAAGTACGCGACTGGCGAAGAAGCAATGCGGTATGAGGACAAGGGCAAGTCAAAAGCCGAGTCCTCAGGCCGTAAATTCCACACCGACTCGGGTCGGAAACGCGGCGACAATCGCCCCCAAAAGCGAAAAGCTGGCGGCAGAGATGGAGTTAGCGGGGCTGACTTGGTCGCGGCCGCTGAACATGGCCCCCAGCGTGGCGACGGTTGCTGGAAGAAAGAGCGCCCTTGGCAGCAGCGCAAGGCGCCAAGCCTTACCTTCGAAGAGATCCTCGACAAGCCCTGTTCTTTCCACAGCACCGCCGACTACCAGGCGGGGCACTCGACCAGGGAGTGCAGCTTGTTGCAGCGCCTTCGGGAAGAAAAGCAACGCGAACCCGACACTGGCGGAGAAGGAGGCTCCGCTACAGGTAGCGGCATCGCGCAGTACCCCCCTCAAAGGGGTGTACTTATGATTTTCCAAGGATCCGACTCCAAAAGGGGTCGGAAGCTGCGGTACCGCGAGGTGAACGCAACAGTACCAGCAGTTTCCTAGTGGCTAGACTGGTCCGAGGTGCCAGTCGGATTTAGCCGACTCGACCATCCGGATCGTGTCCCACACCCGGGCAAACACCCAGTGGTGGTAGATCCAAGTCGGCGGATTTAAACTCCGCAAGGTCCTTATGGATGGTGGCTCCAGCATCAACATCATCTTCATGTGACACTTTGAAGAAGTGCAGGTCCCGGAGTCCCAGCTCTGTCTCAGCAGCACCACCTTCCATGGAATAGTGCTTGGGAAGTGCGCCAAGCCATTGGGCCAGGTCTCCCTGGAAGTTGTGTTCGGCAAACCAAACAACTTCCGGGTCGAGACTTTGACCTTCGAGGTAATCAACTTCAAAAGCGCCTACCACGCCATCTTCGACCGCTCGGCCTATGTCAAGTTCATGGCTAGGCCGTGCTATACATACCTCAAGCTGAAGATGCCAGGACCGAAAGGGGTCATAACCATCGCTAGCGACTTCGAGCGCTCCAACGAGTGCGACATCGCCAGTGCAGATATAGCCGAATCCATGATTGCGGCTCAGGAGCTAGAAGGCATCCAAAGGTCTGTTGACCCTGATCAAGCTCCACCCAACAAGAAGGCGGTGACCGAGTCCACCTTCCAGTCGGCCAAGGACACTAAACGTGTCTAGGTCCAACCCGAGGATCCGTCCAAGACGGTCCAGATCGGGACTGACCTTGAGGCTAAATAGGAAGGCGCGCTTGTCGACTTCCTTCGTGAGAATTGGAACATCTTTGCATGGAAGCTAGCTGACATGCCGGGTGTCCCAAGGAGGTTCGCCGAGCACTCCCTCAACGTCGCCAAAGATGTGAAGCCGGTCAAACAGTCTCTTCGCCGCTTCGCGGAGGATAGACGTAAAGCCATCGACGACCGACTCCTTGCAGCCGGGTTCATTAAGGAAGTTCTTCACCCGGACTGGTTGGCAAACCCAGTCCTGGTTCTTAAGAAGAATAAAACTTGGCGCATGTGCGTGGACTACACGTCCTTGAACAAGGCATGCCCCAAGGACCCGTTCGCATTGCCTCGCATCGATCAAGTCGTCGACTCTACGGCCAGTTGCGAACGTTTATGTTTTCTGGATGCCTATTCAGGCTATCACCAGATTAAGATGAAAGAATCAGATCAAATAAAGACTTCTTTCATTATCCCGTTTGGGGCTTTTGTTATATCACCATGCCTTTTAGTTTAAAAAATGCTGGCGCAATGTATCAACGTTGTATGCAGAAGTGTTTGCATGACCAGATAGGTAGGAATGCCCAAGCTTACATTGATAACATTGTGGTGAAGACAAAAAAAGGTGCGGATCTCTTGACTGACTTGGCCGAAACCTTCGCCAATCTCAGGAGATTCGATATGAAGCTTAATCCGGAGAAGTGCGTCTTCGGAGTTCCTTCCGGAAAGCTGCTCGGCTTCATCGTTTCTGAACAAAGAATCGAGGCGAACCCGGATAAGCTTGATGCCATCATCAAGATAGGCCAACCGAAGGATCTGAAGGCTGTCCAGCGCCTAACCGGGTACGTAGCCGCACTAAGTCGATTCATCACCCGACTCGGTGAGAAGGCTTTTCCTTTTTACCGACTCCTCAAGAAATCCGACTCCTTCGAGTGGACCAGTGAAGCACAGAAAGCCTTCAACGACCTCAAGTGCCTTCTGTCAATGTCTCAAATTCTTGCCGCACCAATGGAAGGAGAGCCCATGCTGCTCTACATTGCGGCCACGAACCACGTGGTCAGCATTGTCCTAGTGGTGGAACGTGCAGAAGAAGGCCGAGTACAGAAGGTGCAGCGACCTGTCTATTATGTCAGCGAGGTCCTCTCCGAGTCGAAGCAGCGCTACCTGCACTACCAGAAACTCGTCTATGGCGTGTTCTTGGCAATATGAAAGCTGGTCCATTACTTCTAAGCCCACTCGGTCACAGTGGTTAGCCATGCCCCTTTGTCTGACATCATCAACAACAGGGACGCCACGGGCCGAGTTGCTAAGTGGGCAATTGAGCTCATGCCTCACGATATCAGCTACGAGCCACGCAAGGCTATCAAGTCTCAGGCTCTCGCGGACTTCATCGTCGAGTGGACTGAAAGTCAGTCCCCTCCGACTCAAGTGTACTCAGAGCACTGGGTCATGCACTTCGACGGCTCGAAGATGCTCGCGGGCATGGGGGCTGGAGTCGTCCTCATCTCCCCCAAAGGCGACAAGCTAAATTACGTACTGCAGATCCACTTCGCCACCTCCAATAATGTAGCGGAATACGATGCATTACTGCATGGCTTGCGCATCGTCATCTCACTCAGAATTCGCCGACTCCTTTGCCGTGGCGACTCGGATCTGGTGGTGCAGCAAGTGATGAAGACGTGGGACACCAAGGACCCCACCGTGGAATCTGCAATCGGCTCATCTGAGGCCACACCCCAAGGCTCCGAGAATGATGACTCGGCTCAGGAAGGCGTCCTGGCCGTCATGCCTCTCTAGACTCGGCCGTTCCTCTCTTACCTCTTAAGGAAGGAGCTCCCCGAGGATCCGACTGAGGCACGTCGTATTGTGCGCCATGCTGGAGTCTACACCATCATTAACGGTGAGCTCTACAAGCGCAGCACCAAGGGAATCTTCCAGCGTTGCATCTCACCGGAGTAAGGCCGAACGATGCTCGAGGAAATCCACTCGGGACTTTGTGGCCACCAAGCCTTGTCACGGGCATTGGTCGCCAAAGCTTTCCGCCACGGTTTCTTCTGGCTCACTGCCCATGCTGATGCAGAAAAACTCGTTCGCACCTACGAAGGATGTCAAAGGTATGCCCGCCAATCACACATGCCGGCTACCGCACTCAAGACCATCCCCATCACGTGGCCCTTTGCCGTGTGGGGGCTCGACATGGTGGGTCCGCTCAAGACAGCACGAGGGGTTTTCACTCACCTCCTTGTGGTGGTGGACAAATTCACTAAGTGGATTGAGGCCAAGCCTATCATGAAACTTGATGGTCCGACTGCCGTCAACTTCATGAAGGGAGTCATCTTTCGATTCGGTATCCCTCACAGCATCATCACCGACAATGGCAAGAACTTCACTGCTGAAGTCTTCCGCCAGTTTTGTCGGGATCATGGAATCTGAATTGACTTCGCCTCCGTGGCCCATCCGCAGTCCAACAGCCAAGTCGAGCGCTCCAATGCACTTATTCTTCAAGGCATCAAGCCCCGACTGTTAGTCCTGTTACAACGGGCCGCTGGCAGCTGGATCGACGAGCTTCCGTCTGTCCTCTGGAGTTTAAGAACTACTCCAAACCGGTCGACTGGCTACACGCCTTTCTTCATGGTTTGTGGAGCCGAAGCCATCCTGCCGAGTGACATCCTCCACGACTCCCCGCGAGTCATAGCATACGTGGAAGAAGATTCCGAGTCAGCAAGACAGGATGATCTCGATCTCCTGGAGGAAGCGCATGAACTTGCTCTTTCACGCTCGGCCATCTATCAGCAGAACTTGCGCCGCTATCACAGCCGCCAAGTTTAGGGCCGAGTCTTTAACAAAGGAGATCTGGTCCTCCGACTCATCCAAGATAAGGCGGGCATGCACAAGTTATCTTTGCCTTGGGAAGGTCCGTTCATCATCAACCAAGTGCTACACAACGGCGCCTACCGACTGGAGGACCCGGCAACCGGTGTAGTCACTGAAAGGACTTGGAACATTGCTCAGCTGCGTCCCTTTTTTACTTAAACTTTGTACTTCCAGCAGTCCATTGTTTAATCATAAATAAACATTTGTTTCCCTCGAGCGCCACTTGGGAGGCACTTTGTTTCTTTATTTTTATGATGGACTCTTTTCATGTTCAACTATGTTCCCTTGGGCATTCCCCGGGGGTTACGTTTAAAAAACCGAGTGGCTTGACTCCCGGGCAACCCCTGGGGGCTACCTCAACCCACTAGGTGATTTATCACTCGGTACAAGTTATTTCGGATCTCCTAACTTTGTTTCTACACGAGTGTCTAAGTAAACATGTACGGTACCTAAGGCCCACTCTTCGTCCCCAACTACAGTCGCAACCGGGCTGTCCGGTTGGCAAGAGCAAAAGCTAAAGGTCGGCCTGCA
This sequence comes from Stipa capillata, assembly GCA_019208055.1. NCBI lineage: Eukaryota > Viridiplantae > Streptophyta > Magnoliopsida > Poales > Poaceae > Stipa > Stipa capillata. Next base: position 159,745 of record JAGXJF010000460.1, read on the forward strand.
CGCGAAAAGATCCGACTCGGCGCAAAAAACAAATTCGGACGAACCAAATAACTTGTGCAAAATAAATTGAAAGCATTTCAGTTCAAAATAAAACATAGTCTTTACAGCTTTCTTACTCGGCATACTGAGAGATATTACATAATAATTCTATTCTTCTGGAGTTGCTTCTACGCGCTCCTCCAGGTCAGTGAACTCAACAATCCGACTGGCGGTGAGGCGGACTCGGGGAAGCAGCTCTAGAGGGTCGACCGGCTTTCCCTCTGCGTCAAGCGGGGCTCCAGCGGATATGCTGCCGACGTCCGCGTCGGGATGGTGCGCCAATACCATCGCCAGCGCCATGCCGGCTCCCGAGCGGGCCGCCGACTCCTTCCAGTTCTCCACCTCCGCCGAGCCTTGTGAAAGCTTGTCGACGAGGGCGAAGATGCTAGAGCCCACTTCATCAACGGGCCAGAGCTTGGCGCAAAGGCTCTGCACAGCCGACTTCATGCGTTGAACAAGGCTCTTCACTTGGAGGAGTCGATCCTCCACAGTGACAATACAATTGGACATCAACTCGGGTGTCCAGAGGGCCTCGAGCGCTGATTCAGCCGGGTGCTGCAGTGCCTGGAGTCGGAGCGCCGTACGCCTTGCCTCCTCTTCCAGTTCTAGGCAAGCGTCTGGATGCGGGTTATGGCAAGGAAGCAGGAAAATGCCTAAAATTGATAGGGGATGTGGAGACTTACCGAGTAGAGTCTCATTGGCCTTTTTAAGATGGCCCATGAGCTCACCCTCGCGCTTCTCCCACTCAACAATAGCAACTGAATGTCGTTTCTCCAAGTCGGTCAAGTTCACGAGGAGCCCGTCGACCTGCCCCTGGAGCTTGCGGTTCGCGGCCTTCATCCCGTCATAATGCGCCACCATCTGCTGATGCTCCGTCTGCAGCAGGGCGGCGGTCTTCATATTTGTGCGAGCTTCCTTCAGCTCGTTGTCAAACTCGGCCGCTTTGGCATCGAGTATTTCTCTTACTCTAACCATCGGGATTGCGCCCTTCAAATCCTCCCGAAGTCGGGCGTTTTCGGCTTCGACGTCTGCCGACTCAAGAAGGTCAAAACCAACAAAACCTTAAGACAAAGTAGCTAAAAACTCGGATACTTACTCCCGACGGCGGTGAGTTTCTCTTCGAGCTGCCGAATTTTGGCCCTTTCCTCAGCCAACGCCTTCTCAAGAAAGGCGTTCCTCTCCGCGAGGGTTTGGCTGCTTTCGCCGAGTCAAACCGCAGCCTGGACAAGGAGAAATTACGAGTCAGCATGACCGGAGTTAATAAGTCTCCAACCGACTCAACCAATCGGCTCAAGACTCGGGGGCTACACCCACTGGGTGCACTAATCGTGCTCCCAGTGTTGAAAATCAAACAAAGTTCAGATGCGAGAACTTACCCCGACGGAAGATTACAAAACCTCGGCCGAATCAGCCAAGGTCTTGGCCGCGTCAACGAACTCCCTGAGCTTAGAGCTTATGGCAGCGACGCGGTCAGTGGCCCTTCGCGCCGCAGCTAGGTCCTCCGTGCTGCAGCTCGGCAGCAGCAGCGCGGGCACGAGGCTGCTCGACGGGCCGGGTGCCATCTCTTCCGGCGCGGGCGCGGGAGCCAGCACCAGGCTTCGCTCCGCCACCGGTGAGGACTCGGTGATGGGCTGCCTTGGGCCCTGTCCGCCGGCTCCGCGGAGTCGGCACCAGTCGCGGTCACCGGCTCTGTTGTCGCTGCAGCGGCGGGAGTCGGCGGAGGCTGCGGGTCATCTGCCGGCACCACGACTGGCCCGGTGCCTGTTTCCGCTATAGGCGTGGTAAGCGGAGGCATGTTGGGGGCGGCCGCAGTCGGGGGCACTGCTGGCCCCGCTCTCTCGCCCGACTCTGGTGCCTCCTCGGACACGGTGGACAACTGCGCGTGGGGTGCAGTTGAAATTGGAGTCGGGGGAGCCGACCCCGATGGCAGTGTTGGAGTCGGGGCGCCGGGCTGGGAATTTCCTTTGTCGGAGAACTTCCGTTTAACCCTGCAATGTGAAAAACACAAACTGACTTCAGCATCTTCTCCGCTTCAATTGAAAAGTGAAAGAAAACAACAGGAAGCGTACCTGTTGGTCGTGGGGACCATTTTCCTCTTCGGTTTCCCCGGGGCGGACGGACCCCTGGAGGAACTGGCGGGTGCCGACTGGGGCGCAGTCGGCTTGGTGGCAGGAGCGGCGGCTTGCGCCGCGGGGCTGGAGGGTTCGGCCCGCGCCCGCTTAGAGGCCGACTCCGCCTGAGTCGACTCCACCTGAGCTCGCGGGGCCCCGGAGCCGGAGGCATCGTCTGCGCGCCTCCGCTTGAAGGTTTGGGGGGCCTCTTCCTCTGACTCATCCCCCGAGTCGACCAGAACTCGCCCTTGTTCCGGGTCCCCGCCCTCGGGAGCTTCTTCGTCGACTTCCACGTCATCCAACACCTCTGGAGCCGGACTTTGCTCGGGGAGTGGTGGCATGGAGTCCAAGTTAAGAAGAGTCTGGGGCAACAAAGACTTGGCTTTAAAAGAGATGAAGAAATGACAACACAAAGGACCCGACTCGGAAGATGAAAAACTTACAGTTGGTGGCGGGTTGGCAGTAAAGTAGGGCACTACGTGCGGCGCCCTGGTGAGTCCGGATCGCTCCTTGGTTAAGTTCCTGAGGAGCTCCATAAAATCGCGATCCGAGAGCTCTGCAGACGAGACCCTGGTCGAGTCGGACGCATCCGAGTACTCCCACATTGGGTGTGCCCTGGCTTGCAGCGGTTGGATCCGCCGACTCAGCCAAGTCACGATGAGGTCGACTCCAGTAAGCCCCTTCTCCTGGAGTCACTGGATCCTCCTCGTGAGCCGCTCGATCTCCGGCATCTCCGCGCTGGAAGGTTTGGCACCCCAGCGTTTCTGCCACACCGGCGGACCCGCGATGTACTTCGGCAGTCCCACCTGTGCAGTCGGAGTGCGCTCGTCCGGACAGTAAAACCACCCGTCTTGCCACCTCCGCACGGTGTCGCAGAACTGCATCTTGAAGTACTTGGCGCCGGAATTCACTTGGATGCCGGCTCCCTCGCAAATGGAAAGGCGCCCGCCCGCCTTGATCGGCTGCGCCTTCACCACGAACGTCTTCTTCCACAGCCCCCAGTGAGGCCGGGTTCCCAAAAAATATTCGCACAGCGTGATAAAACACGCGATGTGCAGAATGCCATTGGGACTGAGGTGGTGGAGTTGAAGGCCGTAAAAGTGAAGAAGGCCGTAAAAGGGATGAGCAGCACCCGCTCGTGATCGTGCGGAGCGGGACCCGGCTCCTGGTAAGGCGCCCACCAGTTGCTGATTGAACGCGGAGGCAGCATCCCCACGGTGGAGAGGCTAGCGAGAATGTCGTCGGTCACCACCGACGGGACCCAGTCGCCTTTCTTCCAGTCATCGGGGAGCGCGGCGGCGGAGGAGGAGCCGGTGTCAATCTTCTTTCCCTTGACAACGCGCGACATGGTCGGAAGGCGGTGGCGGATCGAGTGTTTCCTCGGGAAGGAAAAAGACAGTGTGCGGTGGCGAGGCTCTAGAGGCGAAGGATTTAGCGCGAGAGGAAGACGAAGGCAGATGGGAACTGTTTCAGCCCCGCGCCCGTCTTTTATAGAAGGGGAAGGCGAACCGTCGACGGTCGTGAGCCACACGTGGCGGCAAACCGCCACGGCAACCGTCGTCCCACGTGCGCGATCTCGCGGGATTCAAGGCGCCTTTTTCGCCACGACCCGGCGTCCCAGGCGTCCCGGCCGGCGAGCATTACGTCACCAGCCATCCCGCGTGCACCGCACGCGTGATTTGAGGCGCAATCATGACAAACCGTCATTTCGGACGCCCCGCGAAGTCGCCGCAGCGGCAGCGGATGTCTCGCGCACACCTCGCGCGAGACTCGAGGCGAAATCATTGTGCTGCAGCCGCAGGCACTCTGTCCAACTGACTGCGCGCATTAAATGCTGAAACGACATCGTGTGCAGTCAAGACGGCTTCATGTGACCACAAACTGGCTTTGACCGGGTTCGGCTCGATCGGGTTGAATTACAGTCGGACGCCAAGACTCGTATGTCAAGTCAGCTTGAAGTCGGCTCGGCTCACTGAGTCACGTCACAAGCTGTGCTGACTCCACCAAATAATTTCAAGGCATACCAACTGTATCACTCGAAAGCAGGTCAGATCTGCAAAAATGGGTGTCGATGACCAACCGAACAGGGTTTCGTAGGTCACTCGGCAACACCCAAGCTAAGGACAAACACGGCATCCACAGTGGCACAAGGTGATCCCTGATTCAGAACCAAGCGCCACAGTGGTGCAAAACGGTTCTGGTTCGGGACCCAGTGCCGGAGTTCGAGGACTCGGTTTCGAAGCTGAAGATCGAAGGCGTCCCCCCTGTGGGCACAAGTTGGCGACGATCCACTCGGACGAGCCGAGACGCTATTTCGGGTTCACTCGAAATTTATGATACGTCTCCCGGAAGGCCACTAGCTGACTTCCCCAGCAGGAAAGCGCAGGTATCACCGAAACTCCCCACACTTAGCACAAACCACCTTTTTTCAGGCATTGCGGGAGTCCATCAAGGTCTCTTCACCGGCAACTCGGGAATATGCAGCTTGTTCACCAGTCGGCATCCGTGTCGAGACCTTGAAGCACTCGGGGGCTACTGACGGGGGGAACCCTTTCGGGTAGGCCCAGCACAGGGAGTTGGCCCAACAGGCTCCGGGAGTCCCACGGAGGCCCACTCGGATGAAGGCCCAGGCGAAGCCCACACGGGTGCAGCGTCCGGGTGCCATCAAGACTGGCGTTACAAACCGCATCAAGGCAAGCGTTTCGCTGGCGTTACTCGGAGAGTTATACAGAATAAAGACGCAAATTAAAGTACGCAGCTACTGTAGCTCGGCCGACTGGCCGAGTCGGCATATGTAAAGCCTATATAAGGCAAGGCTAGAGACCCATGCAAAGGGGCTGGCGAGAGTTTTTCCACGCACTATCTTCTACCTCTAGACAAGAGCATCCTCTATCTTTCTGTAGACTTTCTCGCACAAGATCAGCAATACAATCAGCAGGAGTAGAGTATTACCTCCGCCATTGGAGGGCCTGAACCTGGGTAAAATCTCTTGTGTGAACCCGCTTAGATCTTCCACCTGCGCCCCCCCAAATCCTACTAGAAATATATATTGCCGCGAAATCCCCGCGACAAGACCCTAGTTCTTTCTTAAGTATATGTCAGAGTATAAACAAGCTTTAAAGGAAACAGAAAAATATCTTGCTCATCCTATTGGTTTTTCCAATTACGAGTCACCTAAAGAAGATTCTAAAGTAATAATAAGATAAAATAATACCGTATTGCAGTTATTAGTTCAAATCTTGAATAAACTCAATACCGAAGAAAGTGGAAAAGTGTTAGTACTAGTCTCATCTGGTTTAATTGTATCCACTCCAATTAGTAGATAAAGATGTTAAACCTTTAACTTTAATAGACAAGTTGAAAGGAAAATATGAAGATGTTGATAATTTAGAAGAAGTCATAAACCTAGAAAGAGATCTTGAAAGATATGAGAGAGATACACTAAGGAAAATAAAACCTCAACAGATATATCAAAAGGGTATGTTTGAAAATAAGTCAGGATTATATAGAATATCCAGAGAAGTAGAATTAAGTGTTTTAACACAGCCAGTAGAATTAAGGGTTGTGAGTAAGTGAAAGGACCTCAGATGCCGACTAGAGGGGGGTGAATAGGAGGCTTAACAAAAATTACTTCTTTTAACTAGATTGTTTAGATTAAGCCTTATGCAGAAGCAAGGATTAGCTAGCTGTGTGACAGGTGAGTGACACAGGTAAGTTGCGATGTGTAAATTAGTATGCAGCTGTCACACAGGTGCCTAGCACAGGTGGGCTAATGACTTAGCAAAATGATAAGCAATTAAAGTGCCTGTGTAATAGGTAGCTGACACAGGTGTGAGATATGATCTATACCAACTGTGAAACAGCTAACAAGACACAGGTGTAAAGGTGATCTAAGCAGATAAATAGAATATCTATATGAGCATACAAGCAAATGGATATAGCAAGAAGCAAGGCGTAAAACAACAAGTACTCAGGAGACAGAGTGTTTTTCACCGAAGTTCCCAGCTCTTTGCAGAGTGGTACGTCTCCGTTGGAGAGGCTACTCCGAAGAGATCGCCAGCACTGAATCGTGCTTGTTCTCCGAGTACCTGATCTCAGGCTTCTTCCTTTGCTTGTGGAAGTCCTTTTGCTTGCAGCAGGTAGACTTCAATCACCCTCACAGACTACTGGTCCAGCCCACACAAGCTTGGGTGGTACCAGCAAGTCCTACACCCATCTAGGAGTAGATACTCTAAGAGTAATAGATTCAGCAGTAACAACTCTTGGAGGAACCAACGCTCTTTGCTCAAGAACCCTAACCCTTCCCGAACTGACACTTAGGAAACTTGGCTTTCGTTCGGTGGAAAGAGGCTTTGCAATGGTCGAATGTGAGTTACTGATTGGCTCATTGGTTGAGATCAAAGACCTTCCCTGGTCCCCTATATATAGGGTTCACAGGCACTTGACCGTTACACTGTTGCCACGTAGGATTATGTGAATCACCGGTGTCAGCCACCGGTGACACAGCCAATCACTCCGCCCAACTATAACCGGCTCAAGCAGACCGATACCTGTGTCACCGGCGGCACACACAGGTAAACCCTAAACTGACACAGCCGCACTGCTCAGCCCGGTCTTGGCACATGACATGTCCTCAGCGCACACACTCTCTGAAACCTATAAGGAGAGAACCTCCGATAGCCCTCCGACTCAGCAGACAAGCTATCGCAGCGTAGGTTCCTTAGCGTTTACAAGCTCTCCCCTGGTATAGAGATGTACCTGAGTCATAGAGCGTTAGACCACCTGTGACACCGCTGTATCACACTGGTGACTCTAACCCCTAGGGTTTTCTACTGCTAGCACTGCAGAGTGCCAGCTCCAACCAGTTTCATACTTATGCGAAACTGCTGACACAGGGCCACTAACCTCAAAGCATTAGTGCCACTGTCCAACATCCTGAGCATTGAGCAGCTAGAACTTCCACAGATCATCACTGTTTCATCCCTCTTGATAGTACAGGCTTTTCCTATGGACTCAAAGAAACTAGCAAATCTAGGCTTTACCTGCCCACCAACTGTAGTCACGGTCCTTGACGCATCAAGCTACCATCACCTTGCTTGTAACTCCTTGCACAGCACCGGCTTCTTCACAACTGTGGCACAGCTGCCTAGCACAGTCATTACTTAGTCCTGGAAACCACCCTTGTACCCTTTTTGGTGGTCATCCTTTCCTTGATGACCCTTTTTCCTGGAACCTACAAACCTGCTTACACTCACTGTAAACGTTAGATTCCAGTTTGAGTTGCCATTAACCATCAAAACCAACTTGGGGCCTAGATGCTCTTTCAGTAAGCAATTTGAAAATGGATTAGAATATTCAGGTTACAAATTTATACATCAAGGAATGTATATTATAGGAATTAAAGGTATGACAAGAAAGAAATTAGGAACTAAAGTTCTAATAACTTTATTAGATAAAAGATGGCATACGGTTAATAAAGCAACACTAGGCTTTCTAGAAGGTGATATGAATGAAAATAGATTAATAACATATATAGCACCAGACCTAATCATGCCTATAAAAGAATTCATCAAAAAAATGAGTTTCGAGTTCCAGACCAAAGGGTATGAAGAATTTAAAGGAACAAATTTATTAGTAAGTATAGAATTTATTGGAAGACTAACTAATAAAAGTAGGACTAAATACACGGTAAATGTCAATGATGTAATTGAAAGTATGCAATCAAAGGGTATAAAATTCATGAGTCCCTTAAAAATTGATTCTGAAGAAAGAGCAGGTAAAGAATGGAACATAAGCGATTTAATAGAAAGTAAGACTTTAAAACAACCTGAAGATTATGTAAGTTATCAAAATAAAGCAGGAAACACTAGTATTAGGTTTATAAATTATAAACCAAGAGCTTTAGATGATCTAGATTCAGTCATATCAGAAAAAGATACTGAAGATAACAGAATGTATAGTGTTTTAGAATCATAGAAAATTTAGACTTAGAGAAATAAAATATTGTGAAGATAAGTTAAAACAAGTATCTAATGAATATAATAATACTATGACGCATGAATGGCCTAAAGTAAGATAAATGGAACTATATTTCTGTAGAGAATTATCCAGATTAAGAAAGGCAAAAAAAGATAAAGATTTATTTATAGATGACTCTGTTAAAAGGAAGGATAAGGTGAAATATATGAAAACTGAAAAAAGAATAGATAATAAAAAATAACAAAGGAATACAAATGGATACCAATAATACTATAACTGAAAAAGAGCAATGGGAAAGAAATGAAAGATTGTTATCAGAAAGCTACGAAGAGGAAGAAGAACTAGTAAATGAACTATATAACGAAGGACAAACTATAGATGTCTCACAACAATACGATGACTTCTTAGACTCTTCAGATGATGTAGGGACACATAATCTAGAAAATGCAATGGAAGCAATGGAAGTAGATGTAGGAGGAGGACAGAAAAGAAGGTATGGTGAAAGTTCAGTAAAAAATGAAGGAGAATTTGAGAGGCCATCTAGAGTTTCAGGAAATTGGCCTCCAGAAAAAGAAGAAGCCTCATATAACTATATCCCTGGCCAATATAAATATTAGTAAGGCTAATAAAAGACAAGGTTAAAGAATTAAAGCCACTAGAGTTACCATTAGATAATTGCTATCTAATTATTGAAACTGACGCTTCTCAATTAGGATGGGGAGCCATATTAAAGCAAAGAACAAATAAATATTCAGCAAAATCAGAAGAAAAGATATGTAGATATGCTTTTGGAAGTTATAAATTAAAAACTGTAAACAATACTGATAGAGAAATTTTAGCAATAATTCATGCCATAAATTCTTTTCGTTTATATCTAGGATTTAAAGAATTTACAGTACGAACAGACTGTGAAGCCATATGTAGATATTAGAGTAAAGTGCACCAGTAGTCCAAGAACTTTTTTGGTATGAGCAACTTAAAGGACTCAGAAAACGTGTATCTGGGTCCATAAGGTGGCTTAAGTGAAGCAAATTTAGTCCAAACGAGGACAGCTCGGCCTCTCCGGCCGATGTGGCGTGCTGATGTGGCTTCATCACATTTTGGAGGGAAACCCAGCGGCGCGTGCGATGCACGTGAGGCATACGATGGGGCACTACTACTTCCCGTGCTCAGTTTCGAGCGACCAAACCGAGGCGACGAAGGCTGCGACGGTGGTGGTGCGACTGGACGGTGGCGATCTCGACGGCGACGATCTTCGGCTCCGGGGATCGCCGGCTCGACGGCGATGGCACCACGGCGGCGAGAACCAGGAGGGGGTGCTCCATTTTATGGTGAGTTCATCTCTCTGGGCATATGGATTGGGTTCGCGTTGGGTTAAACAGGGCGGTTGATCTATGTGGACATTTCGATCTTGAAATTGTGGTCGTCATGTGGTTGATTTCGTTGTGCATGTTGTCATGTATCTTGTCTCCGTGGCTTAGGGTTTGTAACCGATGCAATGTAGGGATTAGGGATTTTATCTTGGCTTAAGTTTTAGGGTTTGTGTGTTTTGTTGTTGCACAAAGTTGAGTTTAAGCATTTCAATGTTGCGCAAACGCACTGTAGGAAAATTTGATGAGGAGTTCACTTTGGAGGTCCACCATGGTGGGTTTTTTTGTGGTTTGGGCAAGAACAGAAAATACTTGGATGGAAAGGTGGACTGGTTTGATTACTGCGAGGTTGACACATGGTCTCTATTGTGGATCGAAGATTTCGTCAGTCAGTTAGGATATGCAAAATCTGATTCGTTGAGAGTATATTGGTGCCAGCCGGGCAAAGATGTTTGGGAAGGATTGTTGCCAATTCAGTTTGATGCCGACACGAATAGAATGATCTCGTGCGTGGTAGAGAACAAGACTCTTATTGTGTATCTAGACCATGTAAACATGATCGCAACAACAATATGGGAGGAAGATGTACTAGTTGATGGGTCAGAAGATTTGCCCAAAGTCATGAGCCCAAGGAAAGTAGTAGCTTTGGATTCGAATCCCAAGGAGAAGCTGCCAGAATTCTATGCAGGCATTGCGAGCCCAAAAAAGAAGAAGAGTGTACACATTGAAGAAATCGCGGAGGATAATGGACAGACTTCAGATGAAGATTCAGATGAAAACTCTTCAGATGAAGATTCAGATGAAAACTCTTCAGATGAAGATTCTGATGACAACTTATTGGACAGTGACTACGAAGTAGATGAGGGTGATGATGATCTTTTTGAAGAAAATGTAGATGATGATGTGGAGGATGGTATGCTCCGTCATAAGGGCAGAAAATTGGATGAGCCAGTATGTAGTGATCGTCTGCCATCAGATGAAGAAGTAGATCTTCCAGACTCAGATGAAGACACTGTAAAGTTGAAGTTCAAAGCTTTCAATACTGAAACTGATATGACTGCTCCTGAGTTCAAAGTTGGGATGGTGTTCGCTAAAGTTGAGGATGTGAGAGCTGCCATAGCAGAGTACAGCATTAGAAATAGGGTTCCCATAAAGAAATCCAGAAATGAAACGAAAAGGGTTGACGCTCATTGTGGTCAAGGCTGTCCCTGGAAATTATATGTCAGACATGATAGCAGATCAAAGAGCCTGATGGTGAAGACCTATGTACGCACCCACACTTGCCATAGGGAATGGGAGATAAAGGATTTGACAGCCAAGTATCTTGCCAAGAGGTTTATACAATATTTCAGAGATGATGAGAAGATGTCAATCAATGCCTTCTCCAGAATGGTTCAGAGAGAGTACAACATGGTTCCTAGTAGGTTCAAGCTTGGTAGAGCTAGAAGACAGGCACTTAGAGAGATACATGGAGATGAGATCCAGCAATACAATAGAATTTGGGATTATGCTCAAGAGCTGAGGAGAAGTAATCCAGGGAGTTCACTATATCTGCACTTGCAAAAAGGCTGTTTCAGCACAATGTACTTCGCACTGGATGCATGCACGAGAGGGTTTATGAGAGGATGCAGACCAATAATTTGCGTTGATGGCTGCCATATCAAGTCAAAGTTTGGGGGCCAATTGCTCACTGCTGTGGGAATGGACCCAAATGACTGTATATTTCCAATTGCTATGGCTGTAGTTGAGGTAGAATGCAAGAGCACTTGGAAATGGTTCTTTGACACACTGAAGAAAGATATTGGATTACAGAACACAAGCCCTTTTACCATCATGTCAGACAAGCAGAAGGTACAAATCATCTTGCCAATCAGTCTTTTCAATGGTTCTATAACTCAACTTTCTATATCTTGTGCAGGGCCTAATCAATGCAGTTAAGGAGGAATTTCCAGATTCAGAACATAGATTTTGTGTGAGGCACTTATATCAAAACTTCCATACAAGTCACAAAGGGGAAGCTCTGAAGAACATTCTCTGGGCCTGTGCAAGGTCATCTACCATTCCTGAGTGGGAGTTCAATATGGAAAAGATGAAGAACACAAGCAAATCAGCATATGAGTGGCTAGAGGAGAAGCCTCCAAACACCTGGGTGAGGGCTTTCTTCAATGAATTCCCCAAGTGTGACATTTCCTGAACAACAGTTGTGAAGTCTTCAATAAGTAAGCTCTCTGTCCTGCTTGTTCTTTCTAGATTGACAACACTGTGTATATTAATTGCTTATGTGCATAGGTACATATTGGACGCAAGAGGGCTCCCTATTCTTAGTATGATGGAGAAGATAAGATGCCAACTGATGAACAGGTTTTATAGTAAGCAAAGAGATGCCTTGGAGAAATGGTCTGGTTCCATTTGCCCTAAGATAAAGACCAAGTTACAGAAAAATGCTGATCATGCCCGTAATTGCTTTGTACTGCCAGCTGGCTGTGGTGTGTTCCAAGTCACTGAAAGGGAAAGGTCATATGTAGTTGACACCACAGTTAGGAGATGTGATTGTAGAAGATGGCAACTGACAGGAATCCCTTGCAGCCACGCAATTGGATGTTTTAGACATGAGAGAACCAAACCTGAGGACATGGTGTCCTCATGCTACTCAGTCCAGACCTACATGCAGGCTTATGATTCTAACATATGGCCACTAAGAGATAAAATGTATTGGGAGAAGATGAGTGCAGAAAAAGTGAAGCCTCCAAAGTATGACAAGAAGGTTGGTAGGCCCAAGATGAGTAGGAGGAAGCAACCTATTGAGCTTGATGGTGGCACCAGGATTAGCAGACATGGAGTGCAGATGCACTGCAGCCACTGCAACCAGCCAGATCACAATAGGACAGGATGTAAACTTCTTAAGCCTGTGGACAAATTGCAATCAAAGAAGAGGAAAGGTGGAGTAGATGAATCTGGTGACTATGATGACCCAAGTATCCTGGAGGTAATGATTCTTGAATCATTTCCATACATGTTGTCTGTACATGATTGTCACATGTGCACTCTCTTTGATGCAGCACATCATTCCAGAGCCAGTAGTGCCTGATGAATTAAACTCTACTCAGATGAGTGCCACAATGGTCTCAACTTTGACGGCAGAAGTAAGTATCAACTTGTTCATGTGCTATTTCATACCTATATACACTGCAGTTGATTCTTACTATTTTGTCAGGAAGCAATGACCCAAACATCAGCACCACATCATGAGCCAGAACCAAAGTGTGCTTTTATTGTTGCCAGTAGAGAGAGCATACAACCACCCACGATGACAACTGCTACAAGAGAAGGAAGGGCCAGAGCCAGGGGAAGGGGTGGTGCCAGAGGTAGAAATGGTGCTGGTGGTAGGGAAAGGGGTGGTAGCAGGAGGAGGGGAGCTAGCAACACAAGGGCTTACCAAATGCTATTTGGCAGTGACTAGTTCAATTGCTTGGTTACCCTCTCAGCTTTCTTTTGTAATGGAAACTATAATGGCAAGCCAATATCTGTAATGTTCTTATGCCTATATACACTGGGACATGTTAGCTGTTGTGTTTTGCATGGAACAATGATGTGTTGTTAAAAAACTGGTTTGTTGTTATGCCTGAGACAATGAAGTCTTGTTCTGGTTTGTTGTTATGCCTGAGACAATGAAGTCTTGTTCTGGTTTGTTGTTATGCCTGAGACAATGAAGTATTGTTCTGTTTTGTTGTTATGCCTGAGACAATGAAGTATTGTTCTGGTTTGTTGTTATGCATGAGACAATGATGTCTTGCTCCATAGCTAGATAGCATTTGAAAATTTGAAAACTCAGGTGAACACAGCAACAAAACATTCATCCATAGTTTAGCCAACTTCATACAGACAAGTTGACGTCAATTCCATACAATCTGACCTAGACAACCCACTTACAACATACATTTAGCCATCCTAATTAACTCCATAACAACAATACAAAAGTGCAAGTTTCTTATGTCCTTAAGCACACTAACAATGAGCTTCATCTTCTTCCTCATGTCGTCATCATCCACCAAAGTTGTCGCCCTTGCATCTGCAAGCATGGTTTTGCCCCTTGCATCTACAACCTTTCGCGGAGCTGAAGAAGAACCCATGCCCACCCCTTCTCCAGCAGTCGCCGCAGTGCCATCCGGCCTCACCATTGTGGGGGCAATGCCAATCCCCTCCAAATATGTCTTGTACCTCTTCTCCCACATCCAGAAATTGCAACCAGAATCATCTTTCTAAAGAAATAAACGAAGATTTCAAGACTCCAACAAAAAATTGGATGACAATCAAGAACAAAATTGAGTATAGTTCACCTGGTGGAATCATCTTTCTAAAGAAATAAACGAAGATTTCAAGACTCCAACAAGATATTGGATGACAATCTAGAACAAAATTGAGTATAGTTCACCTGGTGATTTGGGCACTTATAGAAATCCTTCTCCGGGTTGTCTTTCGTGAACGACGTGAAGACCTTGATCGTCCTGACCTCGCAGCAAGGGCAGTTGACCAGCGGGAGATGAGGCTTCGTCCTCCGCCATCCACAGGATGAAGAACCGGAGCTAGACATCGCGCGATTTGGTGTGACGGAAGTGGAAGAGCTAGGGATTTGAGGATTTGGGGGCAAAGCTCAGCACGCCGAAGGAGCATGGGCAACTTATGGCTCACGTGCGCCACATCAGCACGCCACATCGGCCGGAGAGGCCGAGCTGTCCTCGTTTGGACTAAATTTGCTTCACTTAAGCCACCTTATGGACCCAGATACACGTTTTCTGAGTCCTTGGATTAAGTTGCTCATACCTCCCAAGTTCTCGGACTACTGGTGCAATTTACTCTAGATATTATAATCAAGTCAATAGTAAGAAAAGCTCAACTAGAAGATGAGTCTTATTTGAAGATATTATTACCAGAAATGGTTATAAAGTTATATTTGAGCATATAAAAGGCAAAGAGAATATATTACCAGACTTATTCTCTCGATCATCTATTTTGCAGGAATGAAGAGAATGATAGATTCAATGGGGTTGAATCATTCAGTTTTGGAGCTGAAAATAAGCTAAGAATTTTCCCACCAAATTCATATAAATTCAAGCCAAAAGATCATATTGTATTAGATGATATTCAAGAATGCATATTAGATAATTTCTGGTATCAATATAACAATAGGCGTGAAGATAAAGGCTATATGCTATCTATATTAAATGCTATCTATATTAAATAGCATTGCTGAATATTTCAATAATTTGAATAATTCAATGCCTACCTCAGAAACTCTAGAAATAATTGAGCATATAGAAGAAAAACCACTATATGTGGTATTTGAAGGACAATTACCAGGAATATACTTATCATTTGAAGAAATAGTATCACAGAAGATAGATACAAAAATATCTGGAGGAATATCATGGAAGAAATATATGAATATTGATGAAGCACTAGCTCAAGCTAGAAGAATATTGGGTATAAATTATCATATGAAACCCACTACAAAAGAATATATTCAGAAATTTAAGAGACCTAGAAGTAAGAAAGCTCCCGCCACACCATATGCCGAGGTTATAAAAAAAAGATGATTCACCAAAATTTTCGACATACAAAGAATGTCTAATAAAAGGAATGGATCCCTTAGATGGATCATACATAGACTGGAAAATAAATGAAAAATTTGAGAATATAGCTCCACAATGGAAAAGAGACATCAAAGAATTGAAAAAGGAAATGGATGAAAAGTTTGAGAATATGAAGAAGGCATATGAAGAAAAATATGATATATCATTCTCAGACGAAGATATCATGGATATTGATGGACATGGGCAAAACCCAAAGCCAGAAATAAATTGAATATTAAGGGCTATATTCTGAAGAATATGAGCTATATAAAAGCATATATCTAAATGTGTCCCTATAAAGGTATATCAATATTGATAAGGTGCTATCAATAATTCAGGCACGGAAGACCCATAGAAACAACAATACCAAAGAAGCCGGGAATAAAGCATTGACATGAAAGAAAGCTGAAGATAGACACGAGGCATCTGGGCGGCAGTGGCACCCGTGAAGAAAAAAAAATCCAGAAGGACAGCCACGCATGAAGTCTACAAAAGGTTACCAAGCATAGGCATCCAGGTGGACAGTCATGCATGAAGCGTACGAAGGCTATTAAGCCTAGAAATATTAAATAATGGAGAGAGGCTCCTCGCACACGGCTATAAAAGGAGGTTGCAGCCAGGCTCAAAGGGCATCAGGAAAATCATCTGTGAAGGCAACACCAGATAGAGCTAGAGCGAGAGAGAGAGCACTCAACTCCCTCTTTAGTTTCCATAGTCGCCACTCTTCCACTGTAATATAATCACTACCAAGGTTTGTAATATTAGGAAGGTAATTTCCTTTTTTGTTTGTAAGCTGTTTGGGGGTTCCCGAAAGGAAAAATAATATGTAAACTAGTTTATGGAAATGAAGTAGTTCTGTTTTGAAAACCCCTTGGTGTTTTTAGCTTCGGTTCTATGAGACGGGTTTTTATGCTAGGGACCCTATAGGAGAAACCTCTGCAGTAGTTCTCAGTTGAAGCCCTACATATGGCATTGGGTAAGGAGGACTCAGTTACCGCGTTAAGAGAAGTGTTCCTTTCGGGTGGAACTGCCTGGGGAGACGATAAAAAGCCCATCCCATACGGTCGCAGCTAGAGGTATCCGGGGAAAGCTTAGCTACTCCTAAAGTAAATTAGTGATGAATATGGTGAGTACCGAGTAAGATTTTTACGACTGATAGTGCACACCCGGCTGTCTTGTTGGTCTCGCCAACCCGCAAGATCCTGCAAACTACCACTGAATTAATCGTGCTGAATAAGAATAAAAATTAAGCGTGCAGAATAAGAATAGTGCCATAGTGCTTAAATAGTGCCTAAATAGTGCCATCGTACTTGAATAGTGTCTAAACAGTACTTGAATAGTACTCTAAATAGTGCTATAGTACTTGAATACTGTTTCAATAGTATTGAATTCTTGTCACGCTGAATTCTATCTGCTAATCAAGGTTCGCATATCTCTAGTATCTGGTTTTACCTTGAAGTTTGTATATATATATATTTTCTCTTCATATTTTTCCCACAGGGTTTTAGAGGAGTTTTCCAGATGTTCTATATATACAAAGGTGAATTTGATCAAGGGGGAGTGTTGCGAACAGACGTCTCTCGGAACAGACGCGTCGATTGATCAAAACTCACAACTGTCATTAGCAGTTGCTAATGACGATTCAAGCAACAACTAGCATCGTGTGATTGTATATATATGTGTAAAACATCTGAGATCAATAACAAGAGAATCACTGTTTATTATACTTCCATTTCATACTACAACAACGTAAACGGAAGCAGCTAGGTGCTTTGATGCCAAGTTTGGGTGAGCAATATGTTAGAAGTAGAGATTGAACAAAGAGATTGAGAGACAGTGTAGACACTGAATTGATTTCCTTGTATTGATTCTTTGTGCAGATTACATATATATACAATTGAAGGGTGGCAGTTGCTATTAGAAGGGATGTTTAGCAACTACTAATAGTAGTTTACAATTGATCACAACCCTTGATTCTTAACACTCCCCCTTGATCAATTTCAACTTGTATATAATGAACATCTGAAAATTCCTCCAAAAACCCTGTGGGAAAAATATGAGGAATAAAGTTTGATATGCTGCTAAAACTCCTTCAAACCCAATAGGAAAATAAGGAGAAAATATTACAACATATAATGGTTATTGTCTCTTTGTTAACTCACATGAGGAAAACCTATTAAGGGAAAAACCCATAAGTGAGTTTAGAGAACAATACGTATGTCTTGTATATCTCCTTTAAAAACCCCGGTAGGGAAAATAGAAGATACGACATATAATCTTGTGTTGATATTACCTCATTAAAAACCTTTTATGAGAAACGTTGAAAGAAAACTCATAAAGGGAAAAGAGTGTAATATGATGTATGAATAGGTTAATAATCAGAGAGTAACTCCCCCTGATCCTTGCAAATCTGGAAGTCCTCGCATACCAATTACATTAACATACCATAGAAATGTTTGAAGTTGGTATAGACTTTTGAGAATAAATCAGCGAGGTTACCGCATGATCTAATTTGCAAGATGGGCAATATAGTGATATTGCTCATTATGTAACCTTTTTTTGCATCTGAGCAACACAAGCAACATTATCTTAGAGATAATGGTTGGTGATTAAATAGAATCAATTCCACATGATTGTTGTATGCGGTTTATCATTCTGCGGAGCCACACACATACACGTGATGTCTCATATTTCAGAATGATTGGTGGATGTAGCTAATAGAGTCTGTTTAGAAGACTTCCACGGGATGGCTATCACACCGAGTAGGAACACAAAGCTTGTCTGTGATCTGACATAGTGGGGATCTGGTCAATGTATCCGATGATATTGGAGTTCAGATTTATCTAAATTTGAAAGAATATGACAAGATGTTTCATGCCTTAGAGATATCGAAAGATATTCTTGACTCCCAACCAATTGTGTTGGGTCTGGCACTAGGATATGGAACCTTGGGTCCCAATATCTCATTTCCATCGTCTCATGGTCTAAAAGGATCGTTCTCTACGTCTAGAGATCGAACAACCAGGAGAGTTTTGGATGGATAAATCTTGTCCATATTGAATTTCTCCAATAAATTCTGGATATAGACAGCTTGGTGTACCAAAACACACGAGTGAGGGTGCTTGAGTTGTAATCCCAAGCGAAATTTGGCATTATCAAAATCCTTCATTTCAAATTCCGTCTTTAGATGATCACGTGCATCGTCAATATCTTGTGCGTTGCAAATGATGTATAGTTCATCAACATACAATGAGATAATGCAAAATCCTGTAGAGGATTCCTTCATGAACACGCATGGATAATCATCATTGTAAGAGTAACCCTTTGTATAAGGAACTCATTAAGTCGGTTATACCAAATATGTTTCGACTAATCTAAGCCATGTAGTGACTTATTGATTTTACACAATATATGTTGCGTTTTGTGTTTAGATTCAACATTGTGATTCCATAGGGAACCTATATGACTGAATCAAGTGACACATAAAGAGATACGATCACTACATCTATCAACTGCAAAGATAGATGATTTGTATTGCCATTAAGATAAAGTATCGGAAAGAGATTCCATATCTGGAGAATAGATTTGGGTATCTGCGTGAACCCTTGTGCTACAAGACTCGCTCTGTGTCTCACCAACTCGTTGTTCTCATTCCGTTCTAGGAAGAAAACTGGTGTAGGTATTACTTTTGTGAATACCTTCCTTTTATTGAGCAAGGTTATTTCTACTTGGATCGCATCCTTCGATTGAGTTCAGTCCGAGTGTTGTTCACACTTTGCCATGGCCATGGTCTTTGGATCTGAATTATTTGGAAGGTTGTTTGCAATCTAGTTGAGAAATGTATGTCGACAATTGTAGACTTCCGGTTATATGTTTCTCCAGAATCTATATATATGTATATAGTTGATGGAAATATCGTTTACCCTTGGTGACTATTCGAGGTTTCCCAATGCGGTTGAGTCTAGATTTTCTGATGTCCCAGTCATTGTGTGCACTATTGAGCTGGATTGGTGGAGGTTGCCTATCCACCGGGTGTATACTACCCCTTAGGTGTCTGTCAATATGGAGTTGACTTGCATTTACTGATTCGGAGGCCTCAATATCCTTTGTTGCTTGCAGGAAGCCGCATCCTGATGTGTGGCCATACTTCTCCCCCTATTACTTTGAACGGGAAGTTGAGTGGTTTTTGTTTGTACCTCCACTCTTTCCGGCGCATTACTGCAGGATTATAGGATTTGTGACACCTTTATAGTCAGTAAATGAATTTGGCAGGTTATTTGCAATGTGTTGCAAATTTTCTGAACATTGGGTTCAGAGCTTTGAGTACGTGGATTCGAGGCAGAAATGTCTTGGACATTCCAACTAATTTCCTGGCATTCTATCTGGTACTTGGAATCTCCCCCTAACGCCTAGAAATGGTCCTCATAGAATCAGCATACTGGCATTGAATAACTCCCCATGTGAGGGGCTTGAGGTATTGACGGAAATACAATTATTCTCACATAGATCCTAAATATATTGTGAGGGGCCATTGATGTATGCTGGAGTGGTGATATCGGTATGTAACTGAATTATTACAGATGGGAAATACTTAGTGGATTTCCACGTACTAATCATAGAGGGGAAGAACTATGATGTGCAGTTTTGGTCGCAATTGAACCAAGTCAGCAGTGTGTAAGACTGCATGATTCCAACGTGAAGTTGGTAAGTTGCAATTCTGAAGTAAGGGTCGTGTAATGAGCTTAATTCTTTGGATAAGGAATTCTGCCAAACCATTTCGAGTGTGGACATATAGGATAACATGTTGAATTGCAATCCCAAGGCCTTACAATTGTGATTGAAGGCACGTGAGGATAATTCTGTAGCGTTGTCCATTCGAATTGATTGAATCTGATGTTCAAGATAATGAGCTCATTCATGGTTTCATGTGGATAAAGGCACATGTGAGACCATCGTGTAGATGTGTCTATTAGAACCATGAAATACCTGAATGGTCCAGTCAATGGTTGGATAGGGCCATTTATATCGCCTTGAATGCGTTCAAGAAATTTGAGTGGTCCAGCTTGGATTTTAAGGTGCGATGGCCTTAAAATTAGCTTCCCTATGGCACATGCAGTGCACATAAGATCCAAATATTGTCAAAATTTAGCATCATTTGATTCGTGACTAATGGAATTGCTAATAATTTTCCGCTTTATCCCCATGCCGGGATGACCAAGGCGAGTAAGCCAAGTTTGGAATGTAATGACATTCTGAAAAATTATTTTGTATGCAACATGTGCTACGGGTTTGATGTATGTGTAGTACAATCTTGACGATAAGGAGAGAATGTGCTTGCCATATCCGTTGTATATGGTAAAGAGAAAGATATTCCTCTGTGTTGTCATCACGGGTTTCGATATGGAAACCATTCTGACAGATATCTCTATAGTTTAATAAGGTACAATTTGAATCGAGATACAATAAAGCATCATTGATTATTATTTGAGTACCCATAGGATAGTAATTGTGGCCCGAGCAGAGTCAACAATTACATCATCGCGTCCAGCGATTGTTAAATTTTCCTTTTCTCTTAGTAAGAGTGGAAATATTTTAATTCCCTAAGTATAGAGTTTGTGACGTAGGTGTCCACAATGCACATATCCTCTTTCATCAGATTGATTCCCGTAGAAATCTATATGTAGAATTGATGATTTCCAGGATGAAAAATCTTTATCAGATATATAGAATACATACAAATATATTTGTACCAATGTGTTGATACACAATTGGGATATACAATATATGATGACAACAAAAATAAATATGTTTATTACAACAACAATATAATAGACGTAAATATTATGTCTAAGGAGGTGGGAGACTAATCAAAGTCTCCAAACATGTCGATCGAGGGGTAGTCGATGAGCATGTTCTCCGTGTTCCCAGGGACTTCTGGCAGTTGGTGGGACTGGTTGTTACTTGGTTCTTGTGGAACAGGTTGTGAATAGCCAGTCTCCTTGGTGTCAGGAGGTGCAAGATTGAAGTGGGCTTCAAATCTCTATCCTTGAGTGGGCCGGTTATGTCCCACGGATTGCAGATACAGATTAACAAGGTGATGTGGGGTACAGCACTGCTTGGTGGAATGCTTGTAGCATCCATACTTTTGACAAATGTTAGATTTGTCAAATTTTAGTTTTACAGTGCCTTTTCCACGATCTGATGCACTTTGGCTTGTGCTTCTTGTAGCGTTTGCGTTTACCCTTGAAGTTCGTTGATTGGCTTCTAGAAGAGCCATCGAACTTGTTGTTATTCTGAAAATTTGCATGTACTTCAGGTAGGGGAGCAGCACCAACGGGGCGCTGATGATGATTCCTTAGAAGGAGTTCATCATGTTTCTCCGCCTGGAGTAGTACATGAATGAGATCAGAATAAACTTGGTAACCTCTTGCATGGTACTGTTGCTGTAAGATCCTATTTGCGGGGAGCATAGTAGACAAAGTTTTCTCTATTATCTCTGCATCTGTAGGTTCTTTTTCGCAAAAACACAACCTGGAGCAAATTTTATGAACCTCATGATTGAAATCTCCGACAGATATGAAATCTTGGAGTCGGAGGTGAGTCCAATCGTGACTTGCTTCAGGCAGAATTACTGGCTTCTGCTGTTCATATCTCGTTTTAAGAGCCTGCCACATAGTGCTTGGAGATTCCTCCATCAGATATTCAGCCTTCAGATCTGGATGTATATGTTTCCTTATAATGTATAAAGCAACATATTTCATTTGATCTGCTAGCGGTACAACCCCTCCTGAGGAGGTTACAGTGCCGCAACAATTCCGCGGGACGCAAGTGTGACCTTGACGTCCATCGCCCATGTAGGATAGTTGTGACCATCAAGCGCGAGTTCATCGAACTCTTTGTTGATCATCTTGGCCTACATAGACATAAACCAGAGATTTGATTAATTTACTTATGAGTAAATTAAAATATCGTCATGGTTATGTTGTAATAATTGTGCAAAATTTTGAAAAATTCAAGTGAAGACTTGAAATATGAAGTGTAGACCTCAAGTTATATAGCATAACTTTTTTTTGAAGATAATCATCAACTATGGTGTAGATCTCGTAGTAATAGGTAGCATAATCTGACGAGTATCAGTAGGTGCTCATGTTTCTATTACCTTGTGTTATGGTATGATTGGAATATTTGGAAGAGCACGTTGAAGGTAATCATTATGTTGATATGGACATAATGTAGACCTTACAGTAAATGGGGAATAATCTGCAATCATACAGTAGATTCCGTGTCCATTTACCTTGTGATTCACAAATATAAATTTGCGATAATCACTTTTTAATTTTGCATATTAATTCTACTTGAATTAAGCCAATTGGGCTAGTAAGCATTGTGGGCTTAATTAAGGTGAATTAACATATAATTTTGCAAGAAAATTAATCTCAAGTGCAAAATTATATGATTCACAAATATAAATTTGAGATAATCACTTTTTAATTTTGCATATTAATTCTACTTGAATTAAGCCAATTGGGCTAGTAAGCATTGTGGGCTTAATTAAGGTGAATTAACATATAATTTTGCAAGAAAATTAATCTCAAGTGCAAAATTATAATAGTTGTAAATAAAAGTACATGTCATAGGGATTGCGATGAAGCAAACACATTGAACATGAACATATTTAATTCACATATTTTCTAAAATTTAGAACTTAACAGAAAACAGCAAATAAATTAATAATTTAAACTGCACTTTGGGCTGTTTTGCAATTGCCTAAAAATATAGGGGCTAGATTGCAAAAACAGCAGCGCAAGATTTTTTTTTCTTTTCGCATTCCCGGATGGGCCTTTTGGCCGGCCCATGAGGCTCGGTCCATATGGCTGCCGCCGGAGGCTTGTTTGGTCCGGCTTGGTCTGATGGGCCGGCCTTTTGTTGGCCCAGCCGAGCCGCTGGTTATAAGGCACGGGCGGTTAGGGGCAAGCCCTAACCGCCGCCGCCTCTGCCGTTATGAGGGGAGGGGCCGCCAGGAGGCGCCGCCGCTTGGGGCTGGTCGCCGGGGTGAGACGGAGGGCGCCGCCGGAGGTAGGGCGGACGACGTCGCCGCTAGGGGAGGCCGCCGCCATAGCCGAGTGGAGGGCTGGTCGCCGCCGCTTGCGCCGGGGCGGGCTGAGGCCGACCGCCTCCGGGTTCGTTGCTCGTCGGTCGGAGAAGCCGCCGGAGCCTTGTACGCCGGAGATAGGGGGTGCGGCTGGGCCGGGAGGCCAACCGCCGCCGTCGCTGCCGAGTGGGGCCGAGGCCGACCACCGGAGGAGGCGCCGGTGATGTGTCGGTCGGGAAAAACCCCGCCACCGTCGGGAGCGCCAGAGGGTGCCGCCGGTCGCCGGTCGCATAGTTCGCCTGAGGGCGGCCACCGGCGAGGAGGCCGGAGGGGAGCCGCGTCCGCTTGCGCCAGGGAGGGACAGGCACCAGAGGGCGCCGCCGGGGCTTGATGCAGCGAGCCGAAGGGGCTCGCGCCGGAGCCAGATGCGCCGGGTGGCGTCGCGGGCGGACGTGCCGGCCGAGGATGGCTCGGGCGCCACCGGTTGAGGGCGCCCCGCCTCCACCGCTTGGGGTTGCCGGGCTGAGGCCGGCCTCCTCAGTTGGAGAGGGGCGGGCGCCGCCGGAGCCGGATGTGCCGGATGCTGGCGCCGGTCGTGGAGGAGTAGCCGGGCTGATGCCGGTTGCCGTCGTCGTGGAAGCGGAGGTTCCATCAGCCACCGATGATGCTGGATTTGCTCCTCCACTATTCTTGTTCTCCTCTTGTTCTTGCTGTTTTTGATTGCTTGAACGCAATGTGTGGCCGGAGATACCCCGGCGGTTGGAGCGAAGAACTCGAAGAACTGCACTCTCAAGTGCGAGCAGTCCGGAGAAGTTCCGGAGAAGTTCTAGAAGGTTCCGGAGGGTTCTAGAGTAGGGCCCACTTATCCCGGAGGGGTCCACATGGACCAAGGGTACTGCATGAACAGTACACACGTGAATAGTGTCGCGTGAACAGTAACCCCCCTTCCTAGATGGATAAGATCGATATCCCTTAAAATAGGAGAGATAAGATAAAGGAAAAAAGGGGAACTTGGGAGGCAAGTTACTGTTCATGTACTGTTCACATGAACAGTACCGAGCCTATATAAAGGGGGGGAGGGCTGGGCGCAGCCCCCCTTGAACCCTAGCCGCCAGCCCCTCCCTCTCTCCCATCTACTCCTCTCCCGCAGCTGCTTAGGCGAAGCCCTGCAGGAATTTCTCCACCACATCCACCACCACACCGTCGTGCTGCTGGAGATCTCATCTACCTCTCCACCTCACCTTGCTGGATCAAGAAGGAGGAGACGTCATCAAGCCGTACGTGTGCACATCTCGGAGGTGCCGCTCGTTGTGGTGCTTGATCGGATTGGAACACGAGAAGATCCCTCTCGCGGCTGGGAGGTATAACCTAGCTGCGGGAGGCTGCGGGCTTCATCGACAACGGTCAAATTCTCCGCTGCGTTGACATGTTCGTCGAGGGTATGTAAATATGATCTGTCTCTCGTTGCAAGCTTCTTCTAGATTGGATCTTGGTTTTCTAGATTGGATCTAGGTTTTCGTTTGCATCTCGTAGGAAAATTTTTTGTTTTCTATGCTACGAATCCCATCAGTGGTATCAGAGCTAGATCTATGCGTAGATGCTTTGTACGAGTAGAACACAATTGGATTGTGGGCGTTGATTCTCTTGTTGCTACCTCTTTTCGTGCACTTTGGATTTTGCGGGATAGCAAGATGAAGCAGCCCGGACCAACTTTACATGTCCTCGCACATGAGACCGGTTCTGCGCTCGACATGCAACTTGTATTGCATAAGCAGCTGGCGGGTGTCTGTCTCTCTTGCTATAGTGAAATCTAATTTGCAACGGGAGGCTTGAAAAAGTTTATAGCAATAATTGAATCCACGTTGTGGCTTTGCGTAGGTAAGAACGGTTCTTGTATACAACCCCTAGAAGCCACGTAAAACTTGCAAACAATAAGTAGAGGCGTCTAACTTGTTTTTGCAGGGGGCATGTGATGTGGTATAGCCAAGATGTGATGTGATATATGTGATGTATGAGATGATCATGTTTTGTAATATTTCACGGCTTGCATGTCGATGAGTACGGCAACCGGCAGGAGCCACATGGTTGTCTTTAATATTTATTGTATGACCTGCGTGTCAACTCCAAACGCCATGTAATTACATTACTTTATCGCTAGTAGTAGCAATAGTTGTAGTTGCAACACGTGGTGGTGACTATCATGTGCGACGCCCAAGGAGTTAGGCGTCATGCTGGTGATGACGGAGATCGTGCCGGTGCGTTGGAGATGGAGATCAAAGGCGCAAAAGAAGAAAAGGCTATACCATGTCACATTATTCTTGCATGTGATGTTTATCCTTTTTATGCATCTTATTTTGCTTAGTACGGCGGTAGCATTATAAGATGATCCCTCACACTAATATCAAGATAAAATGTGTTCTCCCTTAGTATGCACCGTTGCGAAAGTTTGTCGTTTTGAAGCACCTCGTGATGATCGGGTGTGATAAACTCTACGCTCACATACAACGGGTGTAAGCCAGTTTTACACATGCGGAAATACTTTGGTTAGCTTGACGAGCCTAGCATGTACAGACATGGCCTCGGAACACATCGAACCGAAAGGTTAAACATGAGTCATATGGATGATATGATCAACATGTTGATGTTCACCATTGAAATTACCCCATCTCACGTGATGATCGGACTTGGGATAGTGGATTTGGATCATGTATCACTAAACAACTTGAGGGATGTTGAGTTTAGTGGGAGTTCATTAGTAATTTGATTAATTTGAACTAATTATCATGAACATAGTCTAAATGCCTTTGCAAATATGTTGTAGATCAATGGCTCGCCTCGTAGCTCCGTCGCTCAATTTTAATGCGTTCCTAGAGAAAGAGAAACTGAAATCCAATGGAAGCAACATCGCGGACTGGTACCGCAATCTGAGGATCATCCTCACTGCTGCATAGAAGGCTTATGTCCTTGATGCAACGCTGGGTCAGGCCCCTGCTAATGACGCTCCTGAGGATGTCAGGAATGTCTATCAATCTCGCAAAGATGACCACACGATAGTTCAGTGCGCCATTCTGTACGGTTTAGAACCTGATCTCCAAAAACGTTTTGAGAAACACGGGGCATATGAGATGATTGAGGAACTGAAAGTGATATTTCAGACTCATGCCCGTGTGGAGAGCTATGAAGCCTCTGAGAAGTTCTTTAACTGTAAGATGGAGGAGAATAGCTCCGTCAGTGAGCACGTACTCAAAATGTCTGGGTACGCCGATCGCCTAAGTCAGTTGGGTGTAGTCATTCCCAATCAATTGGGGATTGACAGGGTTCTCCAGTCACTGCCACCAAGCTACAAGAGCTTTGTGATGAACTATAATATGCAAGGCATGCAGAAGACGCTTCCCGAACTGTTCGCGATGCTGAAAGCTGCTGAGGTGGAAATCAAGAAGGAACATCAAGTGTTGATGGTCAATAAGACCACCAGTTTCAAGAAGAAGGGCAAGAAGGGAAACTTCAAGAAGGGTGGCAAGAAAGTTGCCACTCCCGCGAAGAAACCCAAGGCTGGCCCTAAACCTGACACTGAGTGCTTCCATTGCAAGGAGAGTGGCCACTGGAAGCGTAACTGCCCCAAGTACTTGGCAGATTTGAAGGCTGGCAACATCAAGAAGAAAGGTATATTTGATATACATGTTATTGATGTTTACCATACTAGTACTCGTAGTAGTGCCTGGGTATTTGATACTGGTTCGGTTGCTAATATTTGTAACTCGAAACAGGAGCTGCAGAATAAACGAAGACTAGCAAGGGATGAGGTGACGATGCGCGTTGGAAATGGCTCCAAGATTGATGTGATCGCCGTCGGCACGCTCCCTCTACGTCTACCTTCGGGATTAGTTTTAAACCTCAATAATTGTTATTTGGTGCCTGCGTTAAGCATGAACATTATATCTGGATCTTGTTTATTGCGAGACGGTTATTCATTTAAGTCTGAGAATAATGGTTGTTCTATTTATATGAGTAATATCTTTTATGGTCATGCACCCATTGTGAATGGTTTATTCTTGTTAAATCTCAATTGTAGTGACACACATGTTCATAATATTGATGCCAAAAGATGCAAAGTAAATAGTGATAATACCACATACTTGTGGCACTGCCGTTTAGGTCATATTGGTGTAGATCGCATGAAGAAGCTTCATTCTAATGGACTTCTGGAATCACTTGACTTTGAATCATTTGATACATATGAACCATGCCTTATGGGCAAGATGACTAGAACCCCGTTCTATGGAACAATGGAGCGGGCAAGT
Organism: Stipa capillata; assembly: GCA_019208055.1. Taxonomy (NCBI): domain Eukaryota; kingdom Viridiplantae; phylum Streptophyta; class Magnoliopsida; order Poales; family Poaceae; genus Stipa; species Stipa capillata. The sequence goes on from JAGXJF010000460.1 coordinate 187,267, forward strand.
GAATTGTTGGAAATCATACATACTGATGTGTGTGGACCAATGAGTTCTTCTACGCGCGGTGGATATCGTTATTTCCTAACCTTCACGGATGATTTAAGTAGATATGGGTATATTTACTTAATGAAACACAAGTCTGAAACGTTTGAAAAGTTCAAAGAATTTCAGAGTGAAGTAGAAAATCATCGTAACAAGAAAATTAAGTTTCTACGATCTGATCGTGGAGGTGAATATTTGAGTTACGAGTTTGGTATGCATTTGAAGAAGTGTGGAATTGTTCAACAACTCACGCCAGCAGGAACACCACAGCGCAATGGTGTGTCCGAACGTCGCAATCGCACTCTATTGGATATGGTGCGGTCTATGATGTCTCTTACCGATCTGCCACTATCGTTTTGGGGTTATGCATTAGAGACAGCCGCATTCACTTTAAATAGGGCTCCATCAAAATCCGTTGAAACGACTCCATATGAGTTATGGTATGGTAAAAAGCCTAAGATATCGTTTCTTAAAGTTTGGGGATGCGATGCTTATGTAAAGAAGTTACAGCCTGATAAGCTCGAAACCAAAGCGGAAAAATGTGTCTTCATAGGATACCCTAAAGAAACAATTGGGTATACCTTCTATCACAGATCCGAGGACAAAGTCTTTGTTGCCAAGAATGGATCCTTTCTTGAGAAGGAGTTTCTCTCGAAAGAAGTGAGTGGGAGGAAAGTAGAGCTGAACGAGGTTGATGAACCTTCTCTCGAATTAGAGAGTGGCGCAGCGACGGAAGATGTTCCAGTGCAGCCTTCACCACCTAGAGAGGAAGCTAATGATGATGATCATGAAACTTCAAACGAGGCTGCTACTGAACTTCGCAGGTCGACTAGGACACGTACCGCTCCTGAATGGTACGGTAATCCTGTCATGAATGTCTTGTTGTTGTTGGACAACAACGAACCCGCGAACTATGAGGAAGCGATGATGGGCCCAGACTCCAAGAAATGGCTAGACGCCATGAAATCCGAAATGGGATCCATGTATGATAACCAAGTGTGGACTTTGGTTGACCTCCCTGATGGTCGGAAGGCCGTTGAGAACAAATGGATCTTTAAGAAGAAAACAGACGCTGATGGTAATGTGACCGTCTATAAAGCTCGACTTGTCGCAAAAGGGTTTCGACAAATTCAAGGAGTTGACTACGATGAGACCTTCTCACCGGTAGCGATGCTAAAGTCTGTTCGGATTCTACTAGCAATTGCTGCATTTTTCGATTATAAAATTTGGCAGATGGATGTCAAAACTGCGTTCCTTAATGGTAACATTGAGGAAGAGTTGTACATGGTGCAACCCGAAGGTTTTGTCGATCCTAAGGATACTGGTAAAGTATGCAAACTTCAGCGTTCCATCTATGGACTGAAGCAAGCATCCCGGAGTTGGAACCTTCGATTTGATGAGGTGATCAAAGGTTTTGGATTTGTCCAAAATTACAAGGAGGCTTGTATTTACAAGAAAGTGAGTGGGAGCTCTGTAGCATTTCTGGTATTATATGTGGATGACATATTATTGATTGGAAATGATATAGAACTTCTTGAAAGTGTAAAAGGTCATTTGAATAAGAATTTTTCAATGAAAGACCTTGGTGAAGCTGCTTACATATTAGGCATTAAGATCTATAGAGATAGGTCAAAACGCCTGATAGCACTTAATCAAAGCACATACCTTGACAAGGTTCTGAAGAAGTTCAGAATGGATGAGTCAAAGAAAGGGTTCTTACCCATGTTGCAAGGTAAGATATTGAGCAAGGCTCAGTGTCCGGCTATGGCAGAAGATAGAGAAAAGATGAGCAATATCCCCTATGCCTCGGCCATAGGCTCTATCATGTATGCCATGCTGTGTACTAGACCGGATGTGTCCCATGCTCTTAGTTTGACGAGCAGATACCAGAGTGATCCAGGAGTGGAACACTGGACAGCAGTTAAGAATATCCTTAAGTACCTGAAGAGGACTAAGGACATGTTTCTAGTCTATGGTGGTGATGAAGAGCTTGTCGTAAAGGGTTACGTCGATGCTAGCTTCAACACAGACATAGATGACTCTAAATCTCAATCAGGATATGTATTCATTTTGAATGGTGCAGCAGTGAGCTGGAGAAGCTCGAAGCAGAGCGTCATCGCGGCATCTACAACTGAAGCGGAGTATGTGGCTGCTGCTGAAGCAGCACAGGAAGGTGTCTGGATGAGAGAGTTCATGATTGAACTTGGTGTGGTTCCTAGCGCGTTAGACCCTATGGCTATCTACTGTGACAACACTGGTGCCATAGCGAACACCAAAGAGCCAAGGTCTCACAAGAATTCCAAGCACATCAAGCGCCGTTTTCACACCATTCGTGAGTATGTCAAAGAAGGTGACATAAAGATTTGCAAAGTACATACGGATCTGAATGTGGCAGACCCGTTGACTAAACCTCTCCCACGAGCAAAACATGATCAACACCAGGAGTCCATGGGTGTTAGACCTTTACCAATGTAAACTAGATTATTGACTCTAGTGCAAGTGGGAGACTGTTGGAAATATGCCCTAGAGGCAATAAATAAAGCTGTTATTTGTCATATTTCAAGTTCATGATAAAGTTTATTCTCCATGCTATAATTGTATTAATTGAAAACATTATTACTTGTGTGGTTATATAAACAACACCGTGTCCCTAGTGATCCTCTAACACTAGCTTGTTGATTAATTGATGGTTAAGGTTTCCTAACCATGAACATGAGTTATTAATTAATAACAAGGTCATATCATTAGGAGAATGATGTGATGGATAGACCCAAGTTGAGCGTAGCAATTTGATCGTGTCACTAAGTTTTATTTGCTTCAGCTATCATAGGTTAAATGTTCTAGTCCTTCGACCATGAGATAATGCCACTCCCTAGTACCGGAAGAATGCTTTGAGGGCATCAACCATCACGCCGTAACAGGGTGATCATAAAGGTGTCTTTCAGGTATCTCGGAAAGTACTTGTTGGGTTGCATGTATCAAGAGTGGGATTTGTCCATCCACGTGACGGAGAGATATTCTCTGGGCCCACTCAGTAATGCACATTCGATATCGCTTGCAAGCAAGGGACTAAGGAGTTAGTCACAGAGGATGTTGTATTACGGAATGAGTAAAGAGTACTTACCAGGAAACGAGATTGAACTAGGTATGGTGATACCGACGATCAAATCTCGGGCAAGTAAAATATCGTGAGACAAAGGAATGGAACATTTGACATCGTGGTTCAACCGATAAATGATATTCGTTAAATATGTGGGAATCAATATGGACATCCATGGTCCCGCTATTGATTATTGATCGGAGAGGTGTCTCGATCATGTCCGCATATTCCCGAACCCGTAGGGTCACACACTTAAGGTTCGTTGATGCTAGGGTAGAGAATGAGATATTAATATGGTGAGACCGAAATTTTGTTCGGAGTCTCGGATGGGATCCAGGACGTCACGAGGAGCTCCGAAATGGTCCGGAGATACAATTTCATATATGGGAAAGTATTTTTAGGGTTTCGGAAAGGTTCGGGATTTTTCCGGTAGAGTTCCGGAGAAGTTCTAGAAGGTTCCGGAGGGTTCTAGAGTAGGGCCCACTTATCCCGGAGGGGTCCACATGGACCAAGGGTACTGCATGAACAGTACACACGTGAATAGTGTCGCGTGAACAGTAACCCCCCTTCCTAGATGGATAAGATCGATATCCCTTAAAATAGGAGAGATAAGATAAAGGAAAAAGGGGGAACTTGGGAGGCAAGTTACTGTTCATGTGAACAGTACCGAGCCTATATAAAGGGGGGGAGGGCTGGGCGCAGCCCCCCTTGAACCCTAGCCGCCAGCCCCTCCCTCTCTCCCATCTACTCCTCTCCCGCAGCTGCTTAGACGAAGCCCTGCAGGAATTTCTCCACCACATCCACCACCACACCGTCGTGCTGCTGGAGATCTCATCTACCTCTCCACCTCACCTTGCTGGATCAAGAAGGAGGAGACGTCATCGAGCTGTACGTGTGCACATCTCGGAGGTGCCGCTCGTTGCGGTGCTTGATCGGATTGGAACACGAGAAGATCCCTCTCGCGGCTGGGAGGTATAACCTAGCTGCGGGAGGCTGCGGGCTTCATCGACAACGGTCAAATTCTCCGCTGCGTTGACGTGTTCGTCGAGGGTATGTAAATATGATCTGTCTCTCGTTGCAAACTTCTTCTAGATTGGATCTTGGTTTTCTAGATTGGATCTAGGTTTTCGTTTGCATCTCGTAGGAAATTTTTTTATTTTCTATGCTATGAATCCCATCACCATCATGTTCTTCTCATCAAAGTATACCCTCCTCACATTAACAACCCTTGACCTTCTTCTCTTGCCTGGGGGTGGAAGATTCTCTGGATCAGTGTCTTCCTCAACTGCACTCCTACCACCACACTCACTAGGTGGATCAGACAACTCTATAACTCCATCAAAATCAAGGGTGATATCCAAGGTTTTATTGCGCTTACCCTTTGCCTTCCTCACTGCCTTCTTTCTGAACTTTTGCTTGGCTCTGCCTGTGGCTCCATTCCCTAATTCCTCCATTTGTACAACTTCATCCTTAATTGCCTGTTGCTTGATCAAACCCTCATAAAGCTCTTCAACATCAGTGTCCCCATCACCATGATATCTTGGATCTTTTCTCCTTCTTCCATATCATTCAATTCCTCACTGAAATCAGCCTCCTCCTGATCAAAATCAACATCATCATCGCTTTGACCGCTATGGTGATCATCGCCTACATCCTCTACAATATCAACATCATTGAATGTAACATGTGGTACGATCTCAACATCATTATTGTCGAACACGTGCAAGTCGGCCTTTTTTGTGGCCCCATATTCCTTTACCATACCCCTCACATGTGTCTCTCCCTCAATCTTTGTCAAAGATCAAGCACAGTACGACTCAGCCCCAACAGTTGGGCTTTCGTCTCAAACAAAATCCACGAAGGGATATAATACACCAATTTGATCGACCACGTCTGAATGGATCCTAGCACAATGCAAATTACTTTGCACTTGTGAGTCAAGAAGACCCCGTAGAGAAACTCCAATTTAGGTATTAGAACCTATGTTTTGGACTTTCCTATAGAATCATGCACGCAGATATTACTCCAGGTAATTATTGTACTATAAGAAATGCATGTAGCTTTACAAAAACAATTATCTACCTTAGTCGAAGTTCTCATGAAGTTGGAACGGCTTGTATAGCACAACTTAGGTTGGTTATATTGCATATGGTGTCATATATTACTCCATAAATATACTACTCACATTGTTTATTAATGAATAAAATAGAGGGTATGTTAGAAACTCAAGAAAGGTTCATCACAATTTCTAGAATGAATTGTGAAAAGAGGATCAAAAAGATTGTGTATATTATGTTATAGTCATACTCTACGCATAAATAATATCACTCATAGTGTTTTTCTAAAAACATCCAAGTTAGACACCAAGGTTTTAAGGAGAGCCAGGGGAAGTAAATGTAAATAAGGGCTTAAATTATCGTACTCAAGCTATGGAAGTCCGTAATTTTGGTTCACTTAGAAGAACCAAATACTGATAATCATGCTGTTCTTGAAACATTTTCTACAAAAGAGAGTGTAGAGTAAAGCATCATTTCTTGAAAACTTAGCCAGAATGGAAATTCACTTTGTATGGTTGCAGAATTTAGGGGAGAAATTTCTAACGAACATTACAGGAGAACATCACTCAAAGATTAAATCAATTGAAAATTAATCAAATTCAGATAGTCATACTCTTTTGTTTTGATGAGTTTTCACGGAAGTTTATCATTCATATGGTTTTTAATGAGTCAAATAGTGCTTTATAAAGTAACGAATGCTACGTGCTCTTTCTCCAAATTTTCCCACTAGGTATTTCGGAGTTTAATTAAGACATGGACATTTCGTAGTAATTTCCCCAGGGGAAGTGTAATGCAACCAGACCTCCTAGGGGTGGGCCGGTCGGCGCACCGCGCCTCATAGAGCCCGTGTGGTCAATTAATAAACCCTGGCAGTCACGTAGATGGTCTATAAGTAGAGAGATGTCTCCATGTTATTTACATACATTATTGAGAGTTTATACTCATGAGAATATGTTAATAAATAGAAGAGCATCACCCTACATCCTCATGTTTGTTTTATTTTCCGCATGTGTTTGATCTATTACTTATTATACAGTCATCGGATCACACCTCGTGACTTTGCTTTTGCAACAATTTTATAATCTAATATGGAAAGCACATGTATAAATTTGGTGTCATGTTTGGTAAATCTATTTAAAATCTATCTAAGCTCCAAAAGTCACAAAAATACACCTACCAAACAATTGAATATCTCGCTTCTATTTTTCTGTCAGCCAAAACAATTTTGAACTCACTTTTGCCAATCATACCAAAACCAAACAATCAAACATCTATATATGTAAAATAAAAAGGCTCAACCAAACAGATGTTTATAATCCACCAGGATACTAAAAATATCTTAAGCAACACCAAATTGTGGAGATAGACAGATTTTAATAATTCTAAAATAGCGTAGATGTCATCAAATGTTTTTATTACTCATGTTTCAATAATTAACATGCAATTTTATAACACGGAAACACCTAAAAACCAAACATATATTTTCCAATATAATAAATATATAGTTTATATTAAATCTAGTCCATATATTTTGCACGGGTCGCCTTGATAGTTATCTATGAAAAAAAAAGATCTGTGATACGAGCGGTGGTTAGCATCTAGCCGTAGTGTAATATCACGAGCAATTGCACTAGTTTTTCTAGTTAGATTGGACTAGATAGGCTGGTTTGTCTATATAAACACGAGCTGCACCAAATCGCGGGCAAATTCTTTCCGTCCCGTTGTTCCTGATCATATAATAGAGCCTGCTACGTTCGGGTCAACAGGCAGAGAGAGAGACAGACAGAGACCGACTCTGGGAGAGAATAATCGAGGCACATGTCGCAGAAAACGTAAGACATCCTGGCCAACAAGGAGGTGATCGCCGTCAACCAAGGTGATAGATCATATACAGTGAAATGCTGTTCGTACTGTTGTGCACTCGCGACTTTCAGCCTTCAGTGTCGCGTTTAGTTGCTGGCGGGATAAACCGATCATGGTGTTGTTGCAGACCCTCTAGGCGTCCAGGGAGAGAAATTAGTGAGAATGGAGGGGAGCAGCGAGGTGATGATAGCACGCTCGCATAGTTAATTCACACATCATAACTAGGGTTCACTGACGCATGTGAGGTAGCTAACGTCCTAACGATTCTTGCGACAAACCTGTGTGATGTGCTATGCAGATCTGGGCTGGGCCGCTGTCGGGGTACAAGACGGCGGTGCTGCTGGTGAACCGGCACGCGGCGGAGGAGGCCCAGATCACGGCGCACTGGGACGACATCGGCCTCCCCGCCGGCAGGGCCGTCGAGGCCAGGGACCTCTGGCTGGTACGTAACGTATATATAGCTTTTCTCCGATTGCCTTCCGGTTGCAGACGAGGACCGATGCTGGTATGGCAAGGATTTTTAACCGTTTCGTTTACGTCGTTGTTTGTCGCAGCACAAGACGCCGGAAGCCAGGTTCACGGACAAGATGGCCTTCAACGTGACGGCACACGCGGCCAGGATGTTCGTGCTGACGCCTCTCAAGTCTCAGATAAACTGAGCAGCGCCCAGCACGCCTCCGACGGAGGCGACAAGTCGGCGACTCCATGAATTGATGCCCGTCAACAAATTGATTTGTAGCTATCTTCACGAAGATTTTTCCATGATTTTTCCTTTTGAAACGTGATTTTCCATAATAAAAAGCAAGTGTTATTTCTTTGATTAATTGTGGGGTAAAACGGCCCAAGAGCAGACTATGCAGTTAGTAACTCAAAAAGGGCCGTACCAACCAGCCCATCGGGCTGAAAGTCGATCCTACCTCGGACTGGCTTGTTCCCGCTCATGCTGAACCCACTAAGTAACTAGAAATTTCACTGTTGAATAAGCTAATGCTCCGTGCCAACTACCAATACAGTAGTATACATATGTGTATTAGCTTAAGGGCGCTCGTAGTTACCAACTGTTGCTCCTACCAAGCGGCATCGAATTATCAACGATAGAACTTGAACTTGAACATGGCAGACAATCAGGTCGATTTGTTTGCTTCTGACATTACAAATTGTGACTTCAGAGATATCAAGACTCCCACGTTGCAGAGGACCACCACCATCGATCGTCTTCTAGTATTAGCAGAGTCAAGACTCAAGAGAATAAAAAATTTCAAGAAGACCACCCAGGAGCGTAACTAACCGGACACGCTTTGCTTCCTTTGTGTTTCGTTAATTTGTTTATGCGAGGATTAAACAAATTAAAGGTGGTTAGTAGCTTCGTTCATTTGTCCAGTAGTCGTCCGAGCTCCAGTTAAGCTAGCTGTGCTAGCTAAAGAAAGATGGAGCAGTTGTAGCAACCCATTTGAATAACACCACCACGTTGCTGTCGCCAACTAATCTGCATCCTGGGATGATTGATACAAACTATGTGATCGAAGCTGGACGACACACGGCTAAAGGCGAATGATTGATAAAATTGCTCTGAACTTATATGTTTGGCACTAGCTACTGCCTGCCTAGTGCTGCTCTTACGGCTGAAATATATATGCAGGAGCCCGTGCAATTGCACCACGTCGGCACGTGCAGTGCACGTACGTGCATACACATGTAACACATATCCTTCCTTGGTCGTGAAGCTATGGATTGTTGCTGGATCAAATCATGGCCTCGGCCATGGATGGGCTAGCTAGCAATGTGCCAAGTGTTTGCACGTCAGTTAAATGGACTATTGTTCGGTGCTAGTACTGTTTATCACTGGAGGTTGGTAGGTGAAGCTAATATAACTAACTTATATGTTGGAAAAAAGAAGGCCAAAGGAAACAACACATGGTGACATGCTGTTAGAACGAGCTATTGACGGGGCCGTGCAGGGCCTACGAGAACACCGTCGATAATGGGATAGATTATACTAGCGCAAATTAAAAATATTTATTGTGATAAAAAAGAACCACTATAATTTTAGACCACTGAATTATTATTATACGTACAGAGTTGCGAAAGTAAAGTTGATATAGTGCGTTGATATGGCCATAGTCGTACTGCCTTCTTGTGGTTCCTCTAAGAACTAGTGAATCGTTCTAACATCGCAGCCTCATAACAACGCCTCTAAGATATCCACATTTATAGGAAAGAAATACCATGTGCCAAAGTGCTAATTCTGGGCAGCGCGGTTGGGACATGGAGAGGTGACGGTTAGGGTTTCGGGAATTCCAAATAGAGTTCATCTCAGACACCACCTCTCCTTATATAGATATCTCCATAATGAGTTATCACACTGGTGGACCAATATAATTCAGATCCTTATCTGAATTGGTTTCCAACCCTTTAAGTGTGCGACCATATAGGTTCATGCGAATTTAGATATAACATACGTACTCCAACTCGGTTCACTAATTTGTAGCGGCACCTAACAGGACATGCCAGCCCCAAAGTGTACATAAGGATCAAATCGAACGAACTTCTACAATGTTTGATCATATGAATTCTCTTTGCCTCGTGATATTGGTCAAACTCAAGATGAGTATATATATCAACTTTGTTTGGATAGTTCGACCACTCTTTCTCAAGCACGTGACTCAGGATCCCAGTTTGTGGTTAACTCTTTAACCACAAGTAGCATGTCCATGCATTTTTGGATCCAATCACTCAAGAGGCCTAGAGATATCTCTCCCATTGTACAGAGGGACAAATCGTATCTTGGTCGATTATGTCTTGCAGCAAGCTTTATGACAAACCTGAGAGCCACATTTATAATTGCCCAGTTATCGAGTAGCGTTTGGCAACCCCTAAGTAAGTCACTCCACATCTCGAGTGTATACGACAACCTCAAGTCTAAGGATATATCATACACATTGTTATTAGACTAATAAATAACATGTAGAAGTACAACGTTCTCGTTGTGTCTCATGGTAGGTCGATCCAACCCCATGTTTTTCAACATATGTCCATATTATTGGTTCAATATCTCTATATTTATGACCTGTGAGACATGGCCATTAACCAGTACTATGCTAACCTACACATATGTGTCATCATATGTTTTATCGACCAAGGATCAATTTAGAATAATCATCACAAAAATTAATGTAGAGTTTCACAAGTAAGTCACATACTAACTAATTAGTGTTAAAGATATTATTCAGGAATATTATCAATAAATCATGAACACAAAGAAATATAATCATCTCTGTCATTGCCTCTAGGTCATATTTCCAACTGTGTCCCACTTCACTAGAGACAATCATTAAATTATCTAATACCAATAGCTCTTGTGTGCACCTCATGATTCGGTTGCGGGAGAGGCTTCGTCAACGGATCAGTGACATTCAAATCCTTGTGTACTTTACATATATTTACATCTCCTCTCTCAACGATTTCTCATATGAGATGATACCGCCTAAGTGTGTGTTTCGATTTCTAGTGAGATCTTGGTTCCTTGGCTTGTACAAGGCTCCACTATTATCACGGTAGAGATCCAATGGATCGGAGGCACTTAGAACCACACCTGATTTAGCGATGAACTTTCTTATCTAAATGTCTTCATTCACGGCTTCAGAGTTAACAATATACTCAGCCTCCGTTATAGAATCAATAACAATCTTTTGTTTGGAACTTTTCCAACTCATATTCATCCATACGAAATGAATATAAATCTAGATTGCAAATGATAATCATCAGATTGAAAGCTATTCATATGATTGCCTCTATCCATATTTCCAACAAGTAGGATACATCATGCCACCAAGTAGGTAGCGGAGCCGAAAATGTATGCATGTATGGATGAGTATGAAGAGCCAGCTTAGATTTCAAACCATCTTCGACAAGGACGGCATGAAAAGGGCATCGGGTGTCGACGCCACCAGGCTAATCAATCACGAGCTTTGGAGCTAGAGACAATCACGAGCTTTGGAGCTAGAGACAATCACGAGTTCGATATATATCTATGTCGATGCTGAATAATAACTCTCGGCTCAGTTCCTCACTCGAATCTTTATGATCTGACGCTCTTTGTGTGGCCGTATTGACTCGTTCGCAGTCCGAATTTGTAACAGCACAACTTTTTAAAAAAAGAGAGAAAGGAAAAGAAAAGGAAAAACAAAAAATAATAAAGAAAATAAAAATAAAACCCTAGGGGCCCACTGACCAAAAGCATTTTAGATTATCTTTTGTATTTAGAAAATGCAAAGATCATTTAAAAATGGCTAAAAGCTTATAAAATTCACCAAAAATTCATACTAACTCAAAAAATTATGAAAATTTTATATTTGGAATCAGTACAACATGAAGTATCTATTAAAAATAATTTTGGCTATAATACAGGATTAATTAAAAATGTATTAAAACTTGTATAAATCCCTATAAATTCAATTATTGCTCAAAAATTGTGAAATTTTGCCAACCTAACCAATAAATCATATATTACCACTTAAAAATAATCCCATAATATTTTGATGTCCAGGAATCAATTAATTAAGAAGAATAGTCAATTAAAGATTAATCGATCGACGGTAATTGTTAAAAACCCTAGTTTTCGATACTCATTTTCAAAGGACCTAAAATCACTTGCAGTATTCCCAACCCTAAATGATTAGCTATTGCTGTGCATTTCATACAAAATTCATGTAATGTCACATGGAATTCTTATCTGGTTATTTCCGTTCTTTTCGTCGTCGTATTTGCAAAACCCTAGAAACCGGCGACGAGGGAGTGGAGCCTCAGCACTTTCAACTCCAGGAATCCGAGGAATTCCCCAGTCCAGGCAAGCTGAGCTTGTGACATTGTCATGCTACTTTCTTTGCTACTATGTTGATTGTGATATGCCCTGATTATGAATTGCTTTAGTTGAATTGCATGCCGTGTGACGATGCTACTATAGTGTTAAGATTTAACTTGCCGTGTCATCAACTTGAACCCTTAATAAGTGAGATGAGAGATGAGGGAGCATGGTCGGGAGGGCGGCTGTACAATGTTGGGGTCGCTCGAGCCCTATGTCGAGTTTACTGGAGGTACAGCAGGTGAATCCTCGCTTGATGCTCCCTGAAAAGCCGCGAGACAGTTGGTTGTGCCGAGAACCATAGTTGATGTCTGGTTGGTGCCCGCTCATCGTGGACTAGCTATCCTCATGAGCCAGACCGAGAGAATCTTTATGGGGTCATCGACCAACCAAGGTCTCTTTGTGTGAAATTGAACTGAATGATGTTGATCCGTAGGTCAAATCATGAATCTCTGTTGTTATATGATGTTGATCGGTCGAATCTGGTTATATATTGACTGATGTTAACTTGGTCGTGTATTATGATGAACTTACAATACTCGGTGTTGTTCATATCTACTAGTATGATATGACTGATACTCTTTTTCCTGTTAACCTTATATGAATGTCATGTCTAGATACTACTAAGACTTGTGAATACGTTTGTACTCATTGGTAGTTGTTATCGCATGTTTAGGAACAGGTGAACCCTCCCTCGGCGACTATTTTTCTGAAGACACTTGATCGGTTATCTCTTCGGCTTTACGAACTTGTGGACCTATGTTGGGTATTTTAGATCTTTTGAGATACTAGCTTGTATCTCAGGGTAAAAACTGCATGTTTTCACTGTTTACTTCTCGTACTTAAGGCATTCGGGTCAAATTTGTGTAAATTAAGTAATTGTCCAAATGTAAGGGACGTGTACTATCTATCTGGTAATCCTCATTGTAGAGTTTTTGCAATGATATGCGAAGTTGTTTACCACGGCTCTTCGTACACAGTGTGTGTATGGTTGAAGTGTATGAAGAGGCGGTAGGGAGTTAATACGAATCTTTTATACGAGGTTTGTGATCACGAGTTGAGTGACCCGCCAGCTGCGATGCGACTGCTGGCTGGGCAGAGTGTGGACGTCAGTGTCGGGCCTTCGGGTGACGCACCAATCTGTGCTATGGCCGATTGAGTTAGGGTGTGGACACGGACGCCGGGCTCGTCTTGTGATGGTGATTCTCGTCGCGGAAGCCAAGTATTAACCCACTACAGGGTTTCGGAATCATATTTGGCTTATGAATGATATCCGTTTCTGGCCGGTTGGACCAGCAGTGAGACATACGACTAGGTGGTCAGGTGGTGTTCGTATGCAGTGTTAGTTCGGTGTCGGACACTTAACGGTGTATACACGTGAGATAACGTGTATCCACGTTAAGCGGTTGTTCGGTCTTTGACGACGTACCATACGTTAAGCCAGGTACGATTCCGGGTCCCGACAGAATTTCGATTCACACGTTCGATTTCCTTTCCTCGTTTACTGCCATGCCGCGTACGTCTGTACGTTTATGCAGAATAGAGTTCGGTATTCAGAGTCGTGTCAGACGTCACCCAAGGAGTGGTTGATGATGATCCTACTACTCCCTCCGTCCACAAATGTAAGACGTACACAGAATTTAAGGTTCAATTTTGACCAGCAATTAAGCCAATTATATTGAACTATATGACATAAAAGTGGTACCATTGGATTCAGATTTAAATATATTTTTAAATGATATCACTTTTATCTTATATAATACAATATTATTAATTTAATTATTGATCAAAATTAAATTTTAAATTCTATGCATGTCTTATATTTATAGATGGAGAGAGTACTTGTGAAAACACATCACAAGGAATAAGTGAACGAAGGAGACGGAACCATCCACGAGCTAGCGCATCATTGAACTGGCCGGCAGGAATGACTCTGCCGCTCATCAGACACCGGTCACCGCGCTGCCGTGCCGTCACCAGTCACAGGGGAATAAATACTTGGTGTGCGCGCGCATCGCGTCGCGTCGCATGTGTCCGGTGCCGCCCGCGCGCAGGTACGTACCGTGCAAGCGAACGAGGCACGCCCAGTGCCCGCGCGCGGTGTCATGCGTCACTCCGCAGCTGCGCGCGTCTGGTCACCGAACTCGATCCCGTTTCCGGCCACTGTCAACCTCCCTTGCTCGCTATCCTATACGAGAAGCTGATGTGTCTTTTGGAGCGACAAGGATTTTATGCTACCTTTTGGTGACGCTGCCCGTTGGGAAAAAGAAATAATACATATCGTCAATCTCCCTTGCTCGCTATCAATGCCATCTCGTCCTATTCGAGAAGCTGATGTGTCTTTTGGAGCGACGAGGATTTTAAGCTTGACAGTGATGGGAAGGTGATTGATGCTTATCGTCGTGGTCGTCGCTAGGATTGGCACGAATTAGTTGTGGAGCACCAGCGTTTAATCATCCAGTTGCAGGTGTAAGAGTGCTTTCTTCTATTATTTTAAAAAAATTAATCGTTCAGTTGCTAAAGATTGCATTTTCGGCATTTACCCAAGTCCATGATCTCCTCGATCATCAGAGGCGAATAAATACGATGTAACTCATGTAAGTGAAAACATAAATGATAAAGATGAGGCTATCGATCACATACCGGTGAAAATACAGCGTAGCTAAGTGCACAGACACGATAAGATCAAGATGATTATTCGTCCGATCCGATCCGATCCAACATCCAATATTTTCAGGCGGCTGAGGACATCTCTAAGAGGTTGTTTGATTGGGCTTTTCAGTAGCTTTTCATTAAAAAAAACTGCAGCCCAACCAAACGACCAGCTTTTCAGCAGTTTTTGCCAACGGTAGCTGTGGGCTTTGCAGTGTAAATTCAGTTGTTTGGAAAAGATGCCTTCTGCCAGCTTTTTGTAATGTGCTGAAGTTTCAGTGCTCATTTTCCAAAAAATGTAGATGGTTTGGATCAACTAAAAGCCATATGGTCACTTTCCCACAGCCACAACAGCTTTTCTAAACAGCCAGCCAACAGCAGCTTTGTCAACAGTCACAGCCCAACCAAACAGGCCCTAATAGTAGAGAAAGCAACCTTCTCTTATGCCTTCCACGTCATTTAGAGATAACAATAAAAACATGTTATACAATAGGTTATCCCTTGATGCCATCTCTAGCAATTAATACATGCATAAATATATAATTAAAATTAAATTAGAAAACATGGATCTAAAGGAAGACATATTATACAATGGAGAAAATAGTGATCTCTTAGGTGTGAAGGGATCATCTTTTCACCAAGAGAGGGCAATATTATCTTTCTTCTCTCTCTCCTCCAACTCAACAAAAATTCTATGTGGTACCTCTAAGAGAAAACTGACATCACCCTATTGAAGATGCCCTAATGGGACATCCACAATAATAGGACACAAGTCAATAATCTCTCCCAACAGATTCCGGTGGCGCATCATCTTTTGTATATACACGACGTTGTTCGCCAACTCTGTATTCTGTTAATTATCTGCTCGTTTGTTTTTTCCTTTTTTCATCGTGTCGCATGCATCTACAGCTGGCACCATCATGCAGGGGGTCGTTGCTCTCTCCGATATATATATATGGCTGCTCACATCGTTAATGGATGATTGGAGGCGAAGCGATGAGATGGCAAGACCGTCCACTAATTAATGGCACGGAGCAGAGACCGGGTGATGACCACCAGGCCAGGCGATGCTCACTATACGCACTAAATACATCATTAAACCGCTAATAATGCAGAGCCGAGTTCTGGTTTTCTGAAGGGCGTTGTCTGAACGCTCTACGTAAAACCGGATTCGATGTAGTAAATTGAATTCATTGGTTGGTGTTGAAGTGGGGTAAAAAGGCATTTGTGTCTCTCTGCTTGGGGGTCAAAATCCAGTTTTGGATGGCGATCTTCAACGCCGTGTACGCCTGCCTCCCTTCGTTCTTTTCTACATGGGATATAGAGTATTTTGAGTCTAAATTTTAACTTTAACAATAAATTTTATGTATAATATTTTATTAGTAATAGTTGTAAATTTATAATTATAAGAAAGTGTTTTTGAATATAAATTCAATGACATAAATTTTGTGTAACATAACCCACATATTATTAAATTAATTATTGTTAAAAGTATGAATTTGGACAGTTTAAAGCAGAAAGACTACTTTTGGATTTATATACATTATTTCCTTCCATTACCAGACATAAGCAGTAAACATTTTGTAAAGAAAAATGATACAAGTAATATATCGAATTCAACATAGTGTATACTCACTCCGTTTCTTTTCATAACGCATAGTTTGATCCAGCACGGCAATTAAGGAGGGTATGAAATCATGAGAATAGTAAAAGAAATGACCATGGTACCTGTTAAGTTCATGCTCTCTTAGGACTAACACAGAGTGATTAGCATGCATGTTTAGGCATAAAATGTGGGGGCGACTAGGGATCGGATGTTCGTCAAAATATTTTTATCATAAAATAAAAACATATTATTAAAATATTCACAATAAATTTGGGGAACTAATACCACAAATTAATATATGGAACATGCGACATAGATCTGAATTTTAAGAAAACTAATCCTAGATTTTTAGGATATAAACTCGAGAGTGGATTTTGTACATGTACATGTGGGTACATGAGTTAAGGATTTAGGTCAATTCTCAAATTTATGCATCTCAAAAAATTCTCCAAAAATTCATAGATGTTCATCATGTTATAATGTACAAACCCACAAAATTTCATGCAAAAATATAATCAAGAGTGCCCTACACAAAAAAGACAAAAAATTGTTGCTGCGTTGTTTTAAAAATAAGTTGAATTTTTTGTCTTTTTTGTGTAGGGCACTCTTGATTATATTTTTGCATGAAATTTTGTGGGTTTGTACAATATAACATGATGAACATCTATGAATTTTTAGAGAATTTTTTGAGATGCACAAATATGAGAATTGAACTAAATTCTTAACTCATGTACCCACATATACATGTACATTTGCTTTTCTCTATAAACTCATGATTTAGTTGTTGCATCAAAGATGTGTTCAGTATCCGCTCTTGAACTAGGATCGGGTGTCCGTGGAAGCATGTTTACCATGAGACGGAAACATGTTATTAAAACATTTGTACCAAATCTGTTGAAGAAATGCAAAATTGACATTTATGCAACACGCGATCTAGATCTAATTTTTAAAGGAAATAAATCTCAGATTTTTAGGATACAAACTCATGATTTAGTATATCGACAAGGTGTTCCAACAAACTCATTGTACAACGGAAACAAATTCAGTTGAGACGATTTCATAGAAACAAATTAGATCAAGACACGCGACAAGATCAGAAAGGTGTTGCAACAAAATCATTATACTACTGAAACAAATTTTAGAGTGATTACAACATCATATGTGTACTTGTGCAACACAAAAAATTGTCAAATATCAGAACGGGAACCATAGTGCACTGCAACAAAACTACCTAATGTACGCAACAATTCCGAACACTTGCCGCAACAAAAATAAGAGCCTACTGTAACAAAAGTATTTACAACAAAATCAAATTGCGTAGGCAACAACATTCATCACCGGCGGTAGCAAAAAAAATTCGGTCGTATGCACCTCTCTTGCTAGCTCCACACAATATCCTTGCCCATCGCTACCACTGATGAGATCGCTGGTGGAGATGATGGACCAACACCCGATGGGGGTGTGTCATCTTCCTCCATGAGCACGTGGAGATGACGAAGTGAGCAAGACTCTAAGAGAGAACATTGTGGCGCGTGCAGCCAAAGATATCGATGTGGTCGACACAGACGCCCGTGGTGAAGATGCATTAGAAGGAGGGCGAGGAATGGAGCGTCGATGCATACAACTCTGCCACCCACGATGACTGTAGTGTGGGAGGGTGAAAGGATCGCAGGAGCCAACTAGAGGGGGTGAATAGGAGACTAGCCAAATTCAAAGAACAATTTTGTTTTATCAAGCATTAGCCTTAACAGGTAAAGAGGTTTAACTAGCTGTGAAACAGATAGACTACTCAGGCAGCAAATGACATGAAAATTAACACATAGCTGTCACAAAGGTAGCTAACAAAAATCAGAGATAAGCTATAGAGCAACTGTGACACAGCTAGATAACACAGGTGAAAAGATGTATCACAGCACTAACAAATAGCACAATCAAGCAAGCAAAGGTTGGATGCTTGTTGTTGAAGGTCTTCTTCTTACTATGAAAGGCTTTCTTCTTTTTGTACTTATTGTTGTCATTCTTCTTGATTTGACAGTCAGTAGCAAAGTGACCTTCTTCTCCACACTCAAAGCACTTCTTGTCCTTGAACAGTTTCTTTCCCTTGAACTTGTCACTTAAGCCAAATTGATTTTTCTTCCTGTGGAATTTTCTAAAGTTTCTTGTGAGTAGGTTCAACTCAGTTTCTTCTCCACTGTTGATCTCCTCATCAAGGTCTTCATTACTTTCACTCTCTGATTGTGAAGCTGAGGCAGTGGTTTTCAAGACAATGTTCTTCTTGAGTGAGGAGCATGGGCTGTGCCTGCTTTCTTACTTGATCTCCATCTCATATGTTAGGATTCTTCCCAACACCTCAGTAGGCTTCATCCTATCAAAGCCATCCTTCTCCTTCAGCATCAGCACAAGTGTTTTGTATGGCTTTGGCAGCACAGGCAGAAACTTCTTGATGACATCCTCATCATCTACTCTGTTTGATCCAAGAGCTCTCAGCTGATTGGTGATGATGGTGAGTCTTGAGAAAAATGAGTTTATGTCTTCACCATGTTCATACTCAAACCTCTCAAGCTTTGATTCCAGCAAGCTTCTCTTAGATTTCTTCAGAGTGTTGCTGCTCTCATAGATTTGCTTCAAGGTGTTCCAGATTTTCTTGGCAGAGTCTATGGTGCTGACCCTGTTGAAGTTATGTTCTTGGAGACCCATGAATATAGCTGTGGCAGCCCTTGCAATATTCTGGATGTTTCTCTTGTCATTGATGCTTGGCATTATGGTGTCCTCCATCCTGTAACCTGTATTGACAACTTCCCAAACATCTGGATCAATGGCGATAAGATGCATTTGCATCTTTCTTTTTCAGAAAGCATAGTTAGATCCATCAAAAATAAAAATTTTACCCTCATAGCCCGACATCCTTTAACTCTGGCTGTTAAGCCAATTCAAGAAGCAATCTTTCTTTGATACCAATTGAAAGGATCGCATGAGCCGACTAGAAGGGGGTGAATAGGAGGCTAGCCAAATTCAAAGAACAACTTCGTTTTATCAAGCATTAGCTTTAATAGGTAAAGAGGTTTAACTAGCTGTGAAACAGATAGACTACTCAGACAGCAAATGACATGAAGATTAACACATAGCTGTCACACAGGTAGCTAACACAGATCAGAGATAAGCTATAGAGCAACTGTGACACAGCTAGATAACACAAATGAAAAGATGTATCACAGCACTAACAACAGCACAATCAAGCAAGCAGGTAATCAAACAGTAAGTGCTGAAAGTAAACACACAGAGAGAGACACAGATAATTTTTTACCGAAGTTTCCACTCCTTGCAGAGTGGTACATCTCCGTTGGAGAAACTACTCCGAAGAGATAGCTGACACTTGTGGTGCCTTTTTCTCCGTGTACCTGAAACTTCAGGCACACTCCTTTGCTTGTGAAAGTCTTTTTGCTTGGCAGCGGGTAGACTTCAGATCACCCTCACAAACGTCTGGGCCAACCCACACAAGCTTGGGTGATCACCAGCGACTCCTACACCTGTCTAGGAGTAGACACTCCAAGAGTAATAGAATCTGCAGCAACAACACTTGGAGGAACCAATACTCTTTGCTTAAAGCTCTAACTCTCTTGAACTAATACATGAGAAGTTTCGTTTCTGTTTAGAAGATGAGAGGCTTGCAAGACCTCCCCTGGTCCCCTATATAGGGTCCGCAGGCACCCGACTGTTACACTCATGCCACGTAGAATTAAGTGAGTCACCTGTGACAGGCACCGGTGACACAGCTAACCACAACGCACAACGGTAACAAGGCTTCAGGCAGACCGACACCTGTGTCACCGGTGGCTGACACAGGTGAAACCCTAACTGACGTAGACTCCCTACTCAGTCCGGTCTTGGCACATTACATGCCCTCAGCGCACACAACAAACTCTGATGCATAACAGGAGAGAACCTCCAACAGTTTTTTGACGCAGCAGACAAACCATTGCAGTGCAGTTCTCTTAGCATTTTCAAGCTCTCCCCTGGCACAAAGGTGTACCTGAGTTATAGAGCGGTTGTGCACCCGTGACACAGCTGTGCCACACAGGCAACTATGGCTCTAGGGTTTAGAAAACTAGCACAACAGTGTACTAGCACAACCCAGTTTCACACTTGTGCAGAACTGTTGTTACAGGGCCACTGACCTCAAGGCATCAGTGCTATTGTCCAACACTCTGAGCATTGAGTATAAGAACTTTCAAAAGTAATTACAACTTCATCCCTCTTGGTAGTACAAGTGTTTCCTAAGGACTCAAGAAAATTAGCAAATCTAGGCTTCAGTTTCCACCAACTGTAGTCAAGGCTCTTGACGCATCAAGCAACCATCACCTTGCTTGCAACTCCTAGCACAGCACTGGCTTCTTCACAGCTGTGGCATAGCTGCCTAGCACAGCTATCTCCTTGTCTTGGGAAAACACCTTTGTACTTTTAGTGGTCATCTTTTCATAGGTTAAACCTCTTCCTGGAACCTAATCTTTCTGCTTACACTCAATGTAAATATTAGATCTCAGTTTGGGTTGCCATTAGCCATCAAAATTATTTAGGGGCCTAGATGCTCTTTCAGAGGGAGGGCTGGGGCATGGCGGATGTGGTCATGCAGGGCAACGACGAAGGTTCCATCTAGCGGGCGGGTGAGGAAGACGACGCAAGGGTCGACGACGAACTCCAGTCGGATCGATGGCAGGGGCAAGGGCGGCGAGCAGGTTAGGGTTTAGTTGTGAATGGAGAGGTGGAGCGAGAGATTATATAGGCCAAGACACTGGATGCATTGCTCGTGACGGACGGTCGGCTACCGGTCCAACGAATAGCTGGGATTAGATGTCAGGGGATAAGACTTTTCCTAAAATGTTGGCAAGAGAAAGAGAGAGATGATCACAAATGAATTCTACATCACACTTTATATTCTAGAACAATAATGTATGAACACTATAGGCCTTATATTTTGAAACGAAGGGAGTATAAAAAAAAAGGATGGCTACACATTTATTGATAGATTTGGTGGAGGGATTGGTCATTTTTTTCATACCTCGACCGATGCTACCTCCCTCGCCGTATCTTTCTTTTCCTCTTCCTCCTCTCTCGCTATTATCGCTGCCTCTGACGACCAAATTGGTGACAAGGAAGAAGATATTGTTGGTGACTAGACCGGTGATAAGAAGAAGAAGATATCACTGGCGACAAGGAAGAAAAATGAGAAAAAACTAAAAATCTAGGCAAAAAGGTGAAAAAAATACGAGGTTGTATCCATCCATCACCGGCACCATATCCTAACACCGTAGGGGCACAACCGGGTGGAGAGGTGAGTCATGGTGCAGAATGGATGATTTGGTTGAGGGGGGACATGTTGGAGTGGCTGACAGTAGCGTTAGGGCATTAGGGCACATAAAGAAGAGAAGGGAATGGAGAGGAGAGAAAGACAGAGTGGGAGATGTAGGTTTGCCCAAACTTAGAACAAATCGGATTGTCGGAAATCAAGCGAGATGACCGAGAATCTGTCAAGAGACATCTAACAAACCCGTACAAATTCTTTTTTACAGCATTTTCATCTGCAATTCGGTGCTAGGTTAAAACTAGCCCATGAAACAACACGCTTTTACCAAATATTATTGCTCCATGGCACAGCACGAGGGATGCGGTTGTTCCGCTTCCATGGAAAAAAAAATGTTCCGGTGCAGTCTGTATGCTTTACTGAAAGACCCAATAGAGTTAGCATCGATGAAGCGAGCAGCCGACAGCTTTCTCTGCTCCGAAAGATCACCCAAAAAAACCGTGCCGGATACACGAGGCCAGAATTGGGGAAAAGGGAAACGAAAAGGAGATGAAAAGGAGAGAATCGCATTTGCTTTCCCTAGCAGGGAGGAAACGAGCTTCGGTTGGTGGAGACACTAACCACTTAACCAGCAGGACGAGCCATTCCCATATCTTTCTTCTTTTCTGGAAAAGAAAGAAGTGAGACCCATTATGTATGACAGGGCAAAGTGTGATCATGCTTGATACTCTCTGATATATACTATCAATCGGGCATGCCATTCCGTCGGCTCCTCGCAAGCAAACCTTGCTCATATCCAATGATCCAATGCACGCTAGTTACAGGTACAGGTTCCAGGCATGGTTAATTTGGATGGCACGTCCGGTCGTCAGCAGATAATTGAACTTTGTCCGTGGGGGACTTAAAAGTGGTCACATCCATGCACGATGCGTTTGACTTGCTATCCAGTGCCATGTACCCAGCAAAATGCCAGTGGAAACTTCAAACTTGGACAAATGTCATGAATGTTCAGAGAAGTCTTGGAGATAATGCGTGTATCCGAATTTACGAGTACCGCGCCGTGCTGAAATAAAAATGTAGTCCTTACGCGCGTGAGAGAGAGATCGAGCTCTTGGAGATAATGTTCTCGTATTCACTAACATACATGGGCGCTTTTGTTAGGTTTTTTACACAAAAAATCATACGAGATCACACCCGTTGCTCTTCACACAACCATGCTGGTGACTAGCTAGGTATCTGGTGTTTTCCACCAGCCGCACGGCATCCACCCATGCCAACGCGCTGGCAGCGGTACACCGACACTACCCACGGCTGGCCGGTGGTCCCAACCGAATATTCTCGTACGCGACGCGAGCGAGCAAGCACTCACTACATTAAGACACGAGCGACCAACCAGCGAACAACGCTCTCATGCGACGCGCTCTTTGTCATCCGCGGACTCGAGGCCGCTAGCCCCGCCAACACAAGTCAAGCCACAATTGTGAACGCAACAGTTATCAAAAAACGAAAATAAAAGAATTTGTACGTTTCATTTAAAAACCGTGGGCCCCGCACGCCCCGCGCGCGCGGCCCTATATAAAGGCGCCCCCGTCAGCCGCGTCTCTCGCAGTCAGTCACCGGCACCAGCACTCCCCACCCAGGCACCCCACCCCTCCTCCTCCTGTGCTCGGCTGCCGAAGCAGAGCAGAGCCATGGCGCGCGCCTCGAGCTCGTCGCTGCTGGTCGTGCTGCTCGTCGTGGCGGCGACGGCGGGGGCCAGTGTGCCGTCGGCGGCGGCGGCCGGGAACGCGACGACGGAGGAGGAGGAGCTGCGCATGCTGACGGCGCGGCGCGGGGCGAGGCGCGCGCGGCGGAGGGCGTTCGAGAACGGCCTCGGCCGGACGCCGCAGATGGGGTACTACTACTACTACTATAACCACTGGTTACTGCTGCCATTAAGCTTCTCTCGATCTTTTTGTCTTCGCGCGGACGCGGTGCATTCGGATCCTCCGCCTCACAGCTCATTCGGCACGAACAAAGCAAACGTTTAACATATTTTTTGAAAAGAAATCAATGCGCCGAACCGAGAGAAAACAGAGGAAGATGGTTTCAGCAAGCGTAGAATCTGCCGCGCCTAGCGACCTGCTTTTGCAGCGACATTACTAGTAAAAACAGTAATCGTGGTATTTTCTCTAAGAAAAATATACTAATCGCGGTAGCTTTCGCGCAAGGAAAAGGACGTGTGTCTGGCTTGCAGCAGTGCGTGCATGGCCTAATCTTGCAGGGTCATCTCGTCGTAACCCTGCTGCTTTCATCATGGCTTGGCCTGGCGCTTTCGTTAAAGCTCCTTTTGTTCCTTCCCTTCCTGCACACGGATTTCCAAAAAAATTTCTTCGTCACTCCCGACAGATTTATTTTCCTTTTTTCTTCGTCACTGCCGAAAGATTTCCCCCCCTTTTTTCCTTCGTCACTCGAGATAGATTTTTATTGGGACCGCTAAGATGAGGGATGAGAGAAGAATGCTTGCGCACGCACGCACGTGGTGTGCGTTTTTTCATGCTCCCCTTGTCCACGCGCAGAACATCTTTTATTTTCAACCTTGAAATGATATGAACACATCGTACGTGACTCTCTCTATTTTAAAATATATATTTTTGAGTTTGACACGAGAATTAAGAACGTCAGTCAAATGTTAATATAGCTCTTCAATTATTTATATGTCCATCTCTTTTTCCTCACCAAGTCAATAAATGTTACTATTAATAGTACTACTCTCACGAGTAATTAGCTCTTTTTTTATCACGTTGATAAAAACTAAAATAAAAGTAAAATGACTAAAACTACATTAAAATTCTGTAGAAAGATAAGTATTTTAAAAAATATTGAAGAGGTTCCACTTTTAAGTAGCTTTCATTGGGATTCAGTATTTGTTACTGTTTGTCACTTGTAGCAGAGTTTCAGATTATTTTTTGACTTCAGATCAGGGTTAAAACTTAGGCCCTGTGGTTGTTTTAGTGCAAAAATCTGCAAGGACAACCGAGAGGCTGCGAGCGAGCATGCCCAAAGAATAGGGGAAAAGATTTGACGGCCTATCATGCTCTTTTCCTTTTTCTCTGTTGCCCTCTGTGCCTGTCCCTTTGGCCTCTGTCCTTGTGCTGAACATATTTAACTGTACAGCCTGAAACAGACTAGTCTTTTTAATCGCATGGCTGTGCTTCCATTTCACTGTTCATGACGTATCAGATTCAGGCGACTTGCCACTCGTTTTTTGACCATCCGGTAAAATGTGTGTCGGTGCTGAACTGTTTCGGTTGATGTCAAGCATGGCAAAGCAGTAAGTAACTAGGAGTAACTGACACTAGTCATGGTACTAGAAGCAATAACATGTCATGCGTAAGCGTCAACGATGATGCATCGTGAGTCGTAATTTTGTCCGCTAATTTAATTTAGTTAATCCTGGTGACGAAATGTGTGTTAGGTGGAACAGCTGGAACCATTTCTTCTGCGGGATCAGTGAGGAGATCATCAGGGAGACAGGTACACTTGCTGACTCGCTCTCCTACTCCACACCCCTCTCAAGTCTTGTCTATTGCTAGCATGTCCATGATGTCGTCTCCCTTTCAGTTGTTCAATGCATATACGGTCCAAATCACTCGCTAAATTGCTATGCCTTTTCGATATATGATCATTACTGCCATACGCCAAACCTCAACAACAGTAGGTTACCAAACGGTGGGCACATTGGCCATTGTGCGGTGGGTCGTCGGTGCACGCCGGCGTCGAGACACCCGAGAGATCTTTGTACAGACTCGGAGGCATCAGCATCGGACGTTGCCCCCAAGAGCCGGTGACACCCTCACTGCCCTGAGTCCCTTGTCGGCCGGAACCAAACTACAACTTAATCGCTGCAGAGATCTGTGAGTTGTTACAGCTTGCAAGCAGCAAGTTGCACGAAGGCAACAAACAACAGGACAACCACACATTGCCATATTCTCTCTCTCTCTCTCTCTCTCTCTCTCTCTGTGTCTTATCTCTTCCCAAATCTCTACCCAATCTTTATTCCTTGAGCAGCACCAGACGAATCAGATCTCGGAATCATTCATCCGGAGACGCCTTTTCGCCTTAGAATGATTCAGAGA
The DNA here is from genome assembly GCA_019208055.1 of Stipa capillata. Taxonomy (NCBI): domain Eukaryota; kingdom Viridiplantae; phylum Streptophyta; class Magnoliopsida; order Poales; family Poaceae; genus Stipa; species Stipa capillata. The sequence continues at coordinate 212,859 of JAGXJF010000460.1, forward strand.
AGCTTTTGGACTTTTGCCCCAAAAATCTGCATAAGAAAAAGAACCATGTGTTAGTGCAGTGTTAGTACTTAGTAGCTTTTGTAATAGTTGCATCATGTCTTATCTGGTCCGATCTAGCACGCAAGAAGGGAAAGATTCGAGGCTTGTTGCTCTTTGAGAGGAACAAGCCCACATGCGCTGCAAAATTCATTAGCAAAACATAACAAAGAAAAGGGTAAACATGCTGATTAGACCCTTGGGAAGAATGTTAATGGGAATTAACTTTGAATGCCACGTTCATGAGGGGTGATGACTGATGAGGACCCATAACCATAATTACGGCTGGTCGATAAATTGCGAAAAGGACTTCATTGATTCTTTCTGAGGATTGGATTGGACTGAATTAATAGTTCATGTCGACAGCATGTGCAGGGCAGATCTCTGAACAAATCTAGATCGGTTTTTTATGGCTGGGTGCCTGGATACATTAATCATCTCATCAGTCAAATCTTTGTGGTCCAATGGATAAAATAAATCATTGACCATCGTGTCACAAACCACAATGGCCTAGTAGAATCTATATGGTTGTTGACAGATGGAAATATCAGGACAAGGACTTTTGAGCTAACAAAATTTGGTCAGGCATGGACTGTTGCAGACTAACTACCCAGTTCTAATAAGAGGAGGGCAACTGCAGGCATGCACCTGCTCCTGCTCCTCTTGGACTGACTCCGTTGACATATAACTATGGTTAGTGCTAGAACCACTGAGTCACTAGTTGAGTTGTCGGTGCTGGACCAACACCCCGTGATGATCTCAGTTGTACTATTATAATGAAATGAATTTGATATCGTGTCAAATTACATTATCTTAATCTTGTCTTACTTCCATGCAAAGCTCTTTTAGATTTAACTGTTTTCCTTTTCTTCAGCTGATGCATTGGTCAACACTGGTCTGGCGAAATTGGGCTATGAATATGTTAACATAGGTACAGATTGGTATCTGAACCTTGTTTCACATTACATGTTGGACATAAAGAATATTTTTAACACTAAGTAATTCTTATTCGAAATGTTTTCCATCTTTTATTTCAGATGATTGCTGGGCAGAATCTAACAGGGACTACAAAGTAAGGAGATAAATTTGTCCACAGAAGCAATGTTAACCACCCCCATCTTTTTCAGCATTATCGTCAGTGCAACTGCAAAAGTATATTTGTACACGAATTCAATAAATTCATCTAATCTAGTTATGAACTTCAAGAAATTAGTCATTAACTGCTATATTATGCAGAAGTAAAAAATTGCTGGTAGATACTATTTTCTCAAGGTAATATTAGACGTTTTTGAAGGGGGAAATTCTGCATGTGGCTAATAATACAATATTATTACTGTCAGTATTGACAAAGTTGCACCATTATTCCTCAGGGTAACATGGTTCCAAACAAAAAAACATTCCCCTCTGGCATCAAGGCGCTTGCAGATTATGTGCACGCAAAAGGGTTGAAGCTTGGCGTCTACAGCGATGCTGGGTATGCTAGCTATCCAATATATCATACCAAAAACAATTTTGTTCTCATCCTACAGTAACTAAAGTCCCCATTAGCCCAAGTAAACTAGAATTTGTATTTCTTAATGAAAATCTGGCAATGAACCTGAAACTAACCGTCACTGTGCATTGCAGGACACGAACGTGCAGTAACCAAATGCCAGGATCACTCGATCATGAAGAGCAAGATGTCAAAACATTTGCGTCTTGGGTAAACCCCTTGTTAACTATTTACATGATGGCTGATGCCAAATCAACACTGACACCATGAATCCTAATGTTCTTGTAATTCATGCCTCTCGACTCCAGGGAGTTGATTATCTGAAGTATGATAACTGCAACGATGCTGGCAGGAATGTCATGGAAAGGTAAAGGAAAACACTGTCTCAAACTGTGACGTGACCAGTGCATTGGGCCTTATGTGTTAGAATGCCAAGTGAATTCTCGTGGCTTATGCAGATACACTAAGATGAGCAATGCCATGAAGATATACGGAAAGAACATCTTCTTCTCACTCTGTGAATGGTGAGTTGGCCCATAACATTTTAGGATAGACAAGGAGAAACATTAAGCATTGCTGATTCACTCTACTGTGTTTTTTGCTGTTTAGGGGAAGAGAAAATCCTGCTACATGGGCAGGTGGCATGGGTAACAGCTGGAGAACAACTGACGACATCGCTGACAACTGGGGCAGGTGCTGCTCATTTCATCCTCTTTGAAAGTTTGCTTAAGTAGCTACTGAAATTGGCAGGACTGATCATAGTTACCCTGTTAATTCAGCATGACATCCCGTGCAGACCAGAACGACAAATGGGCCTCCTACGCCGGACCTGGTGGATGGAATGGTAAGAGTTTCAGATGAGCCTGTCCCTGTGTTGCCTATTGCCTAACTAGTTGAGAATTTCGAACTGATCAGTAGATTATCTTGTGATCCTATCTCAGATCCTGACATGCTTGAAGTGGGCAATGGTGGGATGTCTGAAGCTGAGTACCGCTCACACTTCAGCATCTGGACACTTGCCAAGGTACTTATTTTTCTCCGCATGTTAGCAACATTGTTTCAGTTTCAATGTTCAGCATTTCCTCATTGCAAGCCTGGTTTGAGTTGTGTTAGGCTCCTCTTCTGATTGGGTGCGACGTGCGATCGATGAACCAGCAGACAAAGAACATACTCAGCAACAAGGAGGTCATCGCTGTCAACCAAGGCAAGCCTTCTCTTTCACTACTTACCCATGACACCGTCTTCATATGGAATTTTCAGTGTACTCAAACTGCAATTTTCTGAACAGATAGACTAGGCGTCCAGGGGAAGAAAGTACAATCAGACGGTGGTTTGGAGGTATTCCTCAACTCAACCTCTAATTTGTGGCTTTCATGAAGCAGTTTGTCCCACAGCACCGCCAGACAGAGTGCTAGCATGATCTGAAACTGAAATTGCTGCTATTATTCGTAGGTTTGGGCTGGTCCACTCAGCGGCAACAGGAAGGCCGTGGTTCTATGGAACAGGCAGGGGTACCAGGCAACCATCACCGCACACTGGTCAAACGTCGGGCTTCCTGCATCTGCCGCCGTCACTGCTCGCGATCTATGGGCGGTAAGCTTGCTTTCTTCAGAGCTCAGTGCTCATACAAACATTCCACTGCAGCTTTCAGGGTTCATCACAAGTCACAACAACTTACATTTTCTTGTGCAGCACTCGTCGTTCTCCGCGCAGGGGCAAATATCGGCATCTGTGGCGCCTCATGACTGCAAGATGTACATCCTGACACCGAAGTAATTTGTAAAAGAGATCAGAGTTTAGTCCATATAGCATATCGACAAGGATTCAGGAAAAGGGTTTGCAAGGAAGCATTGATAGAGCTGAAATGAAATTGAGATATGTCATTTGGTCATATGATGTTAGAAATAAGTTGTAACCTGTAAGTGTATGTAAGGTGCCGTCAAATGTCGGTGTATGTGTTTCTGAAGTTTGCAAGTTGTAACGAAAGTTGCAGCAAAAAACCGGCTTTCCTATCACAATTTCTACATTAGGTTTACCCCTGAAAATGTTGTCATATTACGACTCCCAAGACAAGGACATTGGAGACCATTTGTCGTTTTGAAGAGCGCCTACATGCCATGAAGTTTGTTCCAATACTCTGCCATGCAAGTTTGATCCGTCCATATACTCGCGTACAGAGAGGAACATATGGCGTATGGCTGTAACAGCTAGCACCTTTGCCCAGGATGTCCATCTCGACACTTCACATTAGCCGGTTGCTACGTATTTTGCCTTGTACTATATATGATGTGTCACCTAGCTATGTGCCTTCTATTATTATTACTACTATTACTATAATAATTAATAATAGTAGTAATAATATTACTACTATTATTTTTATTTTTATTATTACTACTACTATTACTGTTATTGTTGTTTTTATTGTTATTGCTGTTACTATTACTATTATTTTTATTATTATTGTTATTACTATTAATATTACTACTACTATTGCTACTAGTATTATTATTATTAGAAAAAGGCTATTTTTAGTTCCTAAATGATTGTAAAAGTATAATTTTGATCCCTCAATTTCAATACCAAACGTTCTTGGTTCCTCAAGTATTAAAAGCCATAAAGATTTGGTATCTTACCCCACCGAAAGCGATATTGACGATGACGTGGTGGCGGTTTCGTACACTTGGAAGCCTAGTCAACACAAAAAATAAAAAAAATCAGAAATTTTGTAGATTTTTAGAAAACACAGATAATTTGAAAAATAAAAAATAAAAAATATATTAAGGATTCAAAAAATAGAAAAAATAGATTTTTAGGAAACTAAAAGTTTATAAAAAACTATATTTCTAAATTTATAACAAAAATAAAATTTGAAGGAAAAATAAGAAAATCAGAAAACACTCATTATTTGAAAAAAATAAAGAATAACAAAAAAGAGATTAAATATTAAAAAAATAAAAAATAGATTTTTTAGGAAACTAAAATTTTATAAAAACCAGATTTAAAAATAAAAATTTACAACAAAAATAAAAATGTGAAAGAAAAATAAGAAAATTTAAGAAATAACCAAGAAATTAGAATATGTCAGAACAGTTACAATCTGAAATTTTTTAAGAAATGAAACCTTTTGAATTTTATCGAATTCCATGTTTTTTGAAGAATATTTATGAATAGCCAGATAGATATTCATAATTATCAGGGGTCCACAACATGTAGATATTCATAATTTTGTACCTCATAAAAAAGTTCTTTGAGCTTTAAATCTGCATACTTCATAATTTCATACCTCAAAAAAAGTTACTTGAGCTTTAAGTTTGTATATTGATCTAATATCAATGACCGATGATTTGAATCGTCGGTCTGCATTTGATCTATTATAACATACGGATAATCGGCTAATCATGATCCGAGCTTTAATTCCAAATGATCTAATGTCTTGTATAAACAATCTATCAGCTTAGTATGAACGACCAAGCGTCCGTCTCGATATACTTCCATACTTCTAGATATATTGAAATCGATTAATTTCGTGTATTGATCTAACATAACTACAAATGATCAACCAGCTTGCTATCTAAACTTTAATTCCGCATACTGATATCACGTACAAACAACCTACCAATATATGTACAAACGAATGACTGGTTGACACATGATTCCAAATTCAGTTATGCATATTGATATAATAACATATATAATTGGCACGACCAGCAATAATGAATGGTGTTGCAAATAGCATATAATATGTTCCTATGTGAATTTTTAAAAAATAAATATAATAAAAGACGTTTTTCGCGTAATTGTGCGGGACACTCCGCTAGTTGTATTCAACATGCCTTGTTGTTTTGTAATAGCAAATTAATGCTCTAATGATGCAGGTCTAAGACATGTACGCAGAAGACATTTTTTGATCATCTCAAGACTTGAAGACTGAAGTTTCGAAACTGCTAGCATCTTTTCTCTTCGCTGCATTGAGAGGGTTAGTGGATAGGATATGGAGGCTGAATTATCTGCTCTGTGAAGTACTCTGAAACAGCTGCTCCTGGAACTAAGTTTACTGTACAGTGTTGTGTCTGATGATACTACCAGAGAGGATCTTGCAAAACAGTAGTGAATGCCAAGAAGAAATTGTTTTGTGCCCTAATTCCATGTTTGCATTCAGAAGTGCAAATTTTCTCTGCTCTCTTCACTGTTTTATGCTTTGTCGCAGTCCTCTGCTTTCTCTGAAAATGGCAGCAAACGATTGCAGTATCAATGGAGCACTGATATGATATCAATTTTGCGTATTTGCTTTTTGAGCAGTCTTTCTGAAACCTTGAATCGTTCAGGGAAGTGGTTTGCGGAGTTTTATTTCAGAGAAGAATGACGAGCGATGATTCTTGCAATCCAAGTATCTTGCAATCCAAGTATTGCAGCGTGTTCCCTCTCTCCTCGCTGTTAGCGCTCGTTCGCTGTGGGAGAGGCAAAAAGAAGTTAGATGGCTTCCTGGTCGCTGGATGCTGATGTACAGTGGATATTTGTGAGCACGGCCAACCGTTCAGCACGTGAGATGAGCCGACTCCCCTTCTTCCGTACTACTAGAGTTGATGGCTGGAGACGATCACCTACGTACTGACGGTGTGCATTAATTGGTCTCACTTCTGATGTGTTTTGCAGAGTTTAGCTCATAGGTTTTTCCTCTCTAGTATGTGGCCAATGCAATGTTTTTGCTGTATGCTAGGATTGAGTCTTTGAAAACTTTGCTTTAGGCATGTTAACTGCTGCCACATTTAAGATGTTATCTGTGTGCATTTTTTGCATCAAGACATGAATCATAGTTAGGTGAAACTGCAGATGTATAGATGTTGTTTTGAGTTGTAACTGCACTATGGAGTTTAATTGAGATTCATTTGTTGTCTTTGTTTCGTCACTGAAATGCTATGGATGTTAGTATGTTACTGTGCAGCAGAGTACTAAACGTTGGCTGTTTTGTGCTTTGGTGATGTAATGCAATGTGTTAGTTTAGAGCAAAGTGTAGATGTTATTGTGTAGTAGTATTCCTGGTGGTGCCGGTTACTTGGCACAACGAAATAGTCCACACTAATATACTACTCTGAAATGCTCCATTTTGCAGCTCAATGGCCTTATCCTCATTTTCTGTTAACGCATGCTTTGCTGAATCTGTGCGATGACTTCTGGCGTGCTGGTTGATTTCTGACTGAGAATTGTCTAAATCTGTCAACTTGTAGCGTAGATGATCAGTGCATAAGTCCTCGCTTTTCTCTCTGTCTGTTACTGGTTTTCCCTGTCTTTGTAACGTCTGCATGCTCGTCTGCCTCCCACTGGTGGACAAAGACAGGGAAATCGTTGCCGCCACCGGCTTCCCTGGTCTGCCGTCTCACGCCGTCGGTCCACCGCCTTTGTCGTTCTCTCAGTACTAGTTTCAAATTTGAAAGATTTGACTTTCAAATCGAATATTCTATCTAACATTGATCTTGTTTCAAAGAACTCACCATGTAGAACACAGTGGTTCAAACGGGTCGTGGATTGGACACCTTTGTGTATAGAAGATATGCAATGTTTAAATTCTAGAAAATAGCCATGGCGCTCATGGGCCGGCCCAACCTACCGCGCGAGATGAGACGCGCTCCTGCTCCAGCCCGCCGCTCGAGCTGAGCGAGTGAGCAGGCCGTGCCATGCCGGCACCACAAAATTGCAAATCTAAATTTAAAACGCATCTTGAGAAAAAAATTCATACGTGAATAATAATTAATCTAGATTATGAATTTGGTTAATTATCATTATCAGTATTTTTATTTTGTTTTTCTTAAGACATGTTTTAAAATTTAGTTTTGAAATTTTATAAAATAGACACATGTTGTGTCTATATAATCAGAATTTCTCGAATCTTTTCAAACTTCGAGAGGAGTCAGTTGCACCACAATCTCCAGTACACCGGTTACGCCTGTCCAGTGTAACCCATACTTGACACGAGATGTGCACCACGCGGGAGCACATATCCGGTGCTCCTATCTTTGAGTGCACCTGACTATGTTACTTATCATAAAAGTTATACGAACTTTTATGAAAAGATTCACCACTTAGATACAACATGCGTATATGATGCTATAAACTTTCAAACCAAAATTCGATGGAAGGCTCAAGAAAAAATAATTTAAATATAAATAGTAGCTAATTTAAATTAATTTATAAATTCAACTCATTATCGCTATGCTGGAACCCAGCCAGACAGCCACGGCAAGACTGTGCGGGCAGGTAGGCAAAAGATCTCACCACTCCCACTCCCCCCCACTCGTGCCGGCCGCGGGCCTCCGCCGCCTCTTGGCCGACCGACTCACCGCAGCTCTCCACCCGGAGCGCCGGTCGAGATGTCCGCCGCCACTTCCCTCCGCGTCCTCGTCCTCCCGCTCCACCCACCACTCACTCCCAGACGCCCATCCTTTCCCGCTCTTCCCGTTCTCCCTCGCCACGGCGTCCTCCCCCGCGGCGCCCACCCACGCCTCCGCCTCGCGGCCGGGCGCCGCGAGACGCCCCCGCCCGCCGCCGACGAGATCGTCGACTGCGTCGGCACGGGCACCGACGTCGAGTGCTTCGTCGACGACCCCGAGCGGCCCCCCGAGGCAGCGGAGGAGGGGGCCTCCGCGGCGCTCGTCGGGAGTAGGGAGTGGTGGGAGTGGGTGTCACTGGTGTCGCCCTTCTTCTTCTGGGGCACGGCCATGGTGGCCATGAAGGGGGTCATACCCAAGACGGGGCCCTTCTTCGTCGCCGCGCTCCGCCTGCTCCCCGCGGGCGCGCTCCTCGTCGCCTTCGCCGCCGGGCGTGGCAGGAAGCAGCCATCCGGGTGGGCCGCCTGGGGCGCCATCGCCGCCTTCGGACTCGTCGACGCCGCCTGCTTCCAGGTGCGCTCGCGCCCGCGCGCGTGTGGATATAGATAGGTCAATGCTGCTTTAGCGTGTGGTTGTGCGGTTTCTGAAGCGAAGCATGGATACGTTTCCTCCTTTCGCAGGGCTTTCTCACGGAGGGCTTGCAGAGGACATCGGCTGGGCTTGGCAGCGTAAGGCGAAATCTCCATGCTGTTCTTTAGCTCCGAGAGGAAGCAATTTGCCTTGACATTTTGGTCCACTGAGCTGATGCCCCTTGCGGAACCGTAATCTTTGTTGCAGGTCATAATTGACTCCCAACCATTGACGGTTGCTATCCTTGCAGCACTATTCTTTGGAGAGTCTATCGGCGCGATAGGAGTTGGGGGGCTCGTACTGGGTGTCGTTGGGCTTTTGCTTCTCGAGGTTTGCCATTTTGCAATGCATATCTTAAGTTTTTGAATGCAGTGTACAGGTTAGCGATCTCAAGGCTCGAATATTGGTTATGATAAGTTGATGAGAAGTTACATTGATGATGAACTATTTTCTCCACGTCAATGGCATAATCATATTGTTTGTGTTATGTTTTGAGGAAGATAAACTCAAGTGCTGTGTTCTATTCCATAAGCCTAAAGGGCATATATATGTGAGTACGAGGGACATAACACCGGACTACTATTACAATACCACAAATTCCCTTATTTTAGCACGCACGTACCAGTTCACTGCCACCCTTAACAGTTCGGAATACTCAAGTTCCTTGCAGTAATATATGATCTTGATTGGCACATCTATTTAAGCTGAACCTCGTGGTGTACTTACACTTACGACAATTGCCTTCTGTGGACATTCTATTCTTCCACTGTTGCTATTTGAATTAACAGTATAGTACATGACATATCATCTGTAAAATGGTGAGAAGTGGTTCTTATTTTTTAGGAATCATTTATTAGGTTCATAGACGGGGTGCCCCAATTTATGAATTTTTTTCTCCCACATTATTTGTTTAAATTTAGGTTCCAGCACTGTCAATTGAAGGAGGTGACACGACAGTCTGGGGAAGTGGAGAATGGTGGATGTTCCTCTCGGCTCAAAGCATGGCGGTTGGAACTATCATGGTCCGTTGGGTGTCAAAGTATTCTGATCCAATAATGGCAACAGGATGGGTACGCTATCTGCAGATGAATAAACAGTCATTTTAGTATAAGATGCCTTTGTCAAATGCGCTAAAGCACAATTGATATATACTACCGTTTTTGATGCTGCAAATCAGCCTCTTTTTTTCATGGCCTCAACTGATTGCAACATCAAATGAGACCTGAACAACAATTATGGCAGTCTGATATTACACCACACAAAATGCTAATGTTAGCGTTATGGCTTGGCAGCACATGGTAATAGGTGGGATTCCTTTGTTGGTCATTTCTGTTCTTAATCATGATCCTGCTCTTAATGGACATATTCAAGAGCTTACATGGAGCGATATATTAGCACTGGGTTATACATCTATATTTGGCAGTGCTGTCAGCTACGGTGTCTACTTCTACAATGCTACTAGAGGTTAGATTGCTTCCCACCAATTCAATGATGTTAGAACTTACTGGTATTCCATACTCTCCATGATTTATTTTCTTAAGCGTTTCATATCTAATACTCTCTTATCCCTGCAGGTAGCTTGACCACACTTAGTTCTCTTACTTTCTTAACTCCTATGTTTGCCTCCATTTTGGGTAACACTCTTCACAATATATTGGGCTATCAATTTTTCACAAACATAAAATGTGGTATTTGTTTTCTAACTGTAGTTCTGTGGCACCCCTTGCCTTTTCAGGTTCCTCTATCTCGGAGAGACCTTCTCAACTGAACAGATTGGTGGTGCACTTCTGACATTGGTTGCCATCTATATGGTTAATTACAAGAGCATTGTAGGGGAGAAGTAAGAGGCTATTGCAAACTTCTTTGTGAGATTCCGTCACAGATGGGTACTACACTGAAGCACCTGTAACAACACTTTGGCGCTACACAGGAATTTGAAGATTAAGTACATGTTAGTGGTGAACATCCCAACAATTTACACAAGTTGGAGAGGCTGTCACATGTGCACCCCTCCACGTTTAGACCAAAAAGATGGTATAAGCTGATGAAAACAAGTTATGTGATCTGTCGACATAATCAGATGATTCACACCTTAGCTCCGTTGCAGACTGCTGAGCTTACGAACGATACAAGCATACTTTTCTCTGTTTGGGTACCACATTCATACGTGGAGTTGAAAAGGGAAAAGAAATCGATTGTATGCCATCAGATGGTTCGCATCATAGTTGATGCGTTGTATGGTGTCAAATAGGAGAGAAGTTGCCCCTTTGTACGAGTAGTTTACAGCATGAAAATAGTTGATGAATGGAATGCACCTATATATGTTGAATTGTGATCTATAGTCTATGGGTCAGAAGCTTTTTCTCCTGATGGATACCTCGCTTGTCTTTATTGAGAGAACAAAATGCACATTACATCGGTACGAATTTTTGTTCTGAATCGAGCACATTTCCATTTAGTTTCAGGGTTAACCGTCTTCTGAAACAAAGATCAACAGTACAACAAAATTTAACCAAGAGATGTTCAGGTATCAGTAAAAAATATGTGACTTAATCCGTATGCGCATGTGGAATTGTCAATTTATTTCAGTTTTCTTCTGATGCAAGTTATGCAACTATCGCACTGTTGTGACCTAGTTCTGAAGTACAACTATTTGACACGCCAATCAGAACGAAAACGCTTCAATACAAGTGTCTTACTGTAGAGGAGAATGAAATTGTCATCAACTGATTCAGGTCTAACTGGACTCTGAAGTTTACCAAAAAAATGGACTCTGCAAAAGCAGTTCATCCTGGACAAATATTCTGTAGGGCAGTTATAGAATATGCATCCAACTACAACTTAGGATATCAGATTAGTACCAAAACTTCTGTACATATTAGTTACATCTTCAGCCAAACACAAAACCTTTCAAGTCCTGATACATTTGATATTTGCTGCAATCAAGCTGTATAAATCTATCTCGCGAATGTTAAGACTCACTTTGACGTGGGCAACATATGGTAGACGGTTTGTGTCCCTTGTTGGTGGTGTAAGTAATTTTGGTGATTTCAAGTCTGCAGCCATGGGGTTCTATGCAAAGCTACTCTCGGCCAATCAGGTAGTTCACATGGGGTGGGTGATGAAGTAGTTGAAGTCATGGTGCTGGACTCCAAGCTGCTTAAGCCAAGAGTCTGCCGCGCTGAAGAGGGAGATGATCCTCTTATGATCTCCTGTCCTTGGGTTGGTCCAGAGAGAACCTTGTATTTTGTTTGCTGCGAGTCCAAATGGAGGAAGCGATATTGTGTTGGGCTTCTTGTCCAGATGGTCATTTTGTTTCCCACTGGCAGCTGAACCATAGGTCATGGTCTCGAGCGCGTGATCTGTGGATGAATCACAGAACACAGATTAACGCGGTTCAGAAACAATAACAATATCATCATTATTGCAGCACATTGCAGTTCAGAAATAGTAGTAAGGTCATCATCATTGCGGTTGTAGTTAAGGAATACAGTACCTAATATGTTATGCAGACCACTGTCAAGCACAAAGAGCTGGCTTGACTTAGACTCTAGTACCATTATTTTTTGTGCTGTGAAGTGGACAGCTGGTGTTCCTAAGTGCAGTTGCCCATATTGCAATAGAAGCAAGCTTGCACCACCGATGGATAAAAAGCATATAAAATAACCCTTCCTTCAAGGTAGACATAGATATTTCTACCCAAGACACAACTACGTGTCGAAGAATAAGAAAGTCATGGCATGTGACAAGACAGTCTCTTTCTCCCCTTAACTGGGCAAAGAAACTGCTGTCATCTCCTGTTTTTCTCGTAAGCAATTACACACTTAAAAGCTAAGACATGAAGCCTTTTGAAACTGATGATGAAGATTTGAGCGCAAAACAGCAAGCTGAACAAACCCTTGAAGAAAACTCTCACACTCTTGCAAGCTAAGCCATATATTGTTTTTAAGACAACATGATATAACAATATGCAGTAAGAACATATCTTGACATCAACATATCTAATATGCATCTTTTCTGGAATATAGCAACATAACTGAAGACGTTAAGCTCATCAATGTGCCTTTTCCATATATACACTACATAATCTGAACAGTAAAGACCACTCAACCAATCAGTCTCAAGCAAGGCGACTGAGAAAGCTACAGTTCAAGTTTCTTGCAGTCAAGGGATACCAAACTACCACTCCGCTATTTAAGCATAGTTTAAACATGTACCGATGATTTCTCCCCAAGGTAAGACACATATATTCTGTGCTTGTAACCGACATACTTCTGCAGTGCATATCATAATGTCATGTGACTAAAGCAAACCTTTGAGTAAGCTACCACATTTTGCATTGACTATTAGTTAAGGCATAACATTTTAGTGAGAATCAGTGCTAACTAAGGAAGCTAACAAGTTAGAACAGAAGTACTGAAAGAGTACATGTTATCATTATGTCATTATGTCCCGTGCCCAACGGTAATCAGGTGAGAACATACACATAGCGCAAGATGAAATTTGAATAAATATGTCTACAGGGACATCTAAACAGCGCAAAGGGAAAACCACCCCAAATATAGGATGATTAGTGATAATAGCATCATAATCAATCTTCATGCAGAACCGGCACTGAAGCCTAGGGAAATTATGAAAATTTCGTGCCATTAGAGTTGATGAAATTGGTCCTAATTAGTGTCAGATATGCATTAACAGCGTACCTTGAAATGAGGAGGAAATGGTATGGTAAGTTAGGAAGCATGCTGACAAGTCATTCACATTGCGCTGGTAGGGAATGTGGTAGATAGGATACCTAAGTAAAGTAGTATACATGAATGACAATTGTGAGCACTATCATCACTGAGAACAAAATTAACAACTGAGAATGGATTTCTGAACCTAGAAACGGTATCTACCACATAGACTGAAGGAATTATTGAAGCATCACAACGCAAAATGAACATAAACACATCAATTGACTATACAGATTAGGCAGAGGCTGAGCGCCACTGCTTACAATCTAGAATTATAAGCAACAAGGAAAACAGAACAGCCATGCAAGCATGATATTTATGAAGAAACTCCTGTGTTATATGACAGCACATCTGCCAACTTTTTTTTTCTTGAAAAGAACAGAAGTAACGGGTGTAAGTTTAATCATACCAGGCAACTGACATCCAACTGGCAGGCGAAAGGTCAACACTCTTCAATGATGTCAACCCAGGAAAGCCCTGGGATAGTTCATATACCTAGCAAAAGCAAACAGTCTAAGAATAATCTACACAGCACAACCGGGATAAGCTACTAGCAGAAATGACATAGAAATTCACCTTATCCATGAGTGGGATCCTTCCATAAGGAGAGCAAACTTCAAAGAATTCAAAATACAAGTGCCCAGGTCGCCTTCTATTGCCCACAACCACATGACAGTTAAACACTGAGTCGTCAGATGTTGAACTCCATGATCTTGACATCTTCTCATTCTCCTCATCATCACTCCAGAAGTCCATGCCATAATCTTCGCCAAAACTCCTACGATAAACAGAAAGTTGGTTCAGTCTACATACAGAATCAACATGAACTCAAAAATTTCAGCACAAGTATGAATCCTTTATCCAGACCTAGATGCAGTCAGGACTTTGTTGGTGTATAGTTGTATCCCTGATAAGTATGGAACATAATACTGGATTACTTTTTCCCCTCCATGAAGCTGCACTGTAGCTCCCGCACCGTATGCGCTCCACTCGTAGTACTGCTCCCAGAGGTCAGCAAGATTGAAGTACTGGACGCTGTCCGTCTCGGCGTGGTGCCAAGCGTCGGTTGACAACCGGCCATACGTCTGGATCAACATGAGCAGCATATCACTATCAGAGTAAGATATGACAAATGTGCATAGCCCTACCTAGCTACCATAATATGCAAGGGCATTCATTAATACTAGAACAGTTGAGCAGCAGGTAGAATTGACAAAGCAAAGCAGAATTTATGTTCACAACTGTCACCACCCCAGATACATCCCAATTAGGCAGGAGAGGAAAAAAAGATTACAACTTGGTAGTACTAGTAAATTCTCATAGTGAACAAGAAAATACAACACAAGCACACTATCACATCATTATTCCCTTTCACAAAGGCATTTGCCATCAAAGAGAAAAAAAGGCAGCATCAGCATGTTCCATCTACGACTGAACAAACGATCAGTAATTCAGTAATTAACTGATGCAAGCAAATTAGCAAACGAGTAATGACGAATCCTGAATTCCCAGGACGCCATGCGGAGATCATGCCGGGAACAGCCAAAAGAATCAAAGGCGCGAGCTTTAGCGCTTTAAACAGGCAGCAGTCGCGTCACCTTGGGGAGAATGTGCATCTCGACGGCGGGGGTGGTGCAGTCCAGGAAGCACTGGAGGTTGGACGGCGGCCGACCCTCCTCAACCCTCTGCCCACCCATGGCTCCTCCTCCTCCGCAGCTCGCCTCCAAATAACCGAACCACCCGCTCCACGGCAATCCAACCACTCACTCCGGACAAAGAAACCAAGAAAACCGAGAAGGCAAGAAGAAGAAGAATCCGACCGAATCTTTACGCTCCACACCAACACAGCTTTGCGCGAACCAAGATTATGCGTGTGATGCTGCTGGGGTTGGAGAGATGGAGAGGGGAGTGGGGGGAGGAAGAAGGGGAGGACGGTGACTTTATGCGGAGCGAGGAGGAGAAGCCGCGGGGCATGAAAACCGGCTGCGGTTTGCTTTGCTCTCTCTCTTCTCTGTTGGCCTTGTCGGACTTGATGCCAAAACGCTTCTCTCGCAGTCTCATCCCCACGTCACTCACGGGGGCCGGCGAGGCCGACGAGTGAGCCTGTGGTCCGAACCCGGTAACCCAGTAGCGCCGTCCGGACTTGTCACATCCTGTTAGCGCTCACGTTATATATTATTTCTAAATAATACGCATCTAGTTGGTATAGAGGTCGAGAATAAAGTTTCTATTCTCTACAAAAATCATGTCCACGGTTATATTCATTTTGAGTAATGTTCACTTGTTAATAGTACGTATATATGCGACCGAGAAGAAAAAATAGCGCATTTGTTGTGTTATAACAACCTTTGTTTTCTGGAGATACATGAATTTACCAGTTTAGTTATAATAAAGCTTAAGACGAATTATACTTTTCAACCTTTAATTCTTACTCAAGTACCTATCTTTTGTAAAAATAAAAGTTCATATGTCAACCTCGAACCCAAACTCTAAAATGGTCAAATTTGCAAGACCCTTTCTCCTCCCAACTTAAAGACCTTTCAACTTCCACACTCAGCTGGTTTCACAGTGATTTTAGTCAGTGGTTTTAGTTGATGTGGCACTGAGTATCAATTATTTTGACACATGAGCTGTCAATATGGCAACTGACGCTAGAATAAGCAAACAAAAAAGGGACATACATGTCATCTTTCTTCCCTGTACGTACGAGGAGAGAGAGGAAAGTATAGTGGCAGAAATGTGGCCTTGTCCATTAATATTTTTTAATTACACTGATTTGCGGTGTTATGCTACATATACGTAACAACCACGTCATCCCGATACCAGGGTCAAATCCCGTCAAAGGGGTCAAAACTTGGTAGATGGCTATATTTGAACGGTTTTAAGACTTCAATGTCTCAAAATCAGACCATTTGAGAGTAAGGTTGAAAAATAGACTTCTTCCTAAGACTTATGATCTTGTGGAAACAATAGATATGTCACGGACGTGTTAAGTTCATGGTAATTCAGGATTAGATCTTTGGATATCATTAACATTTTGTAAGCAAGAAAATTAGCCATTATGAAAATAGGGTTACTCATGAGTTAGCATAATTTGTTAGGTTGTCTCGGTGCACCAACTGTTGGTTAATCCGAGTACTGAACCGTGTTTTGCCGCTTATCGTGACGGAGTGCAAGCCTACTATTTTTTAGTAATAAAGATTCCCCCCAACCCCTCCCCTGTTAACTTTTTTTTTCAAGCACCGGTGATAACTGCAACACTCTTACCTTTAGATGGTTTAACATTAACAAAAAAGGAAAAGCTGGTTTAACAAAATTCTGTTGTTGGCATCGCACCTTCAAAATTGTTCTTGTGTGCGCGATTATAGCACGCAACGTAGCATAAGAAGAGATAACATTCTATCACCACCAGGCTATGCATTTTATGTTGCCGATAAGTCTGAGCTGGAAAAAATCGCTTTCAGAAGGGAAAGCGTGTGGCTATTCAATTTCAGAGGGAAAAAAAAATTATGCAGTACATCTCCACATTTTGCATCCGATGACCCGTTAACCCGCAAACTGACAGATCAGTTAAATATTGCTTTCCAGCTTTGACTCTCATCCATGTTTGTCACGCCTCCGGGCCCAACCACTTCAGAGCCAGGCAGGAACACCGTTCAGGGCACCTTTGATTCACAGGATTTCTAAAATGCAGAAATAGGAAAAATTCAAAATTACTATGCCTTGTGTTTGTTATTGCATACAATGGATTCGAACACCATCGTAGATCAGAAAATAAGGATGAGTTTGTTCTTTTGTTCTTCCTACTTTGGAAGGAAACTCAACATAAGCATCCTTTAGTAGAAGACCTATGCATACTTCAATACTTACAAGTGCATGTCGTGTAAATGAAATTTTAAATGGACATGAGGACCTATGCAAAAGGCGCTTCCGAATGGAGATTGGCATATTTCAAGATTTGGTTGATAAATTACGTGAGAAAGAGCATGGAAGAGATGTCTCAGTAGAAGAGGAAGTCGCTATATTCTTGTATGCATTAGCAAAGAACGCAACGAACGAGACTTTGGCAGATTGGTTTCAGCATAGCGGACAAACAATAAGTTACTATTTTGGAGAAGTGCTTGATGCAATTATAAAGCTTACTTGTGTCTACATACGTCCACCTTCCCTACACCCGCATCCAATCTTGAGTAGACAACAATTTAACCCCTTTTTGTGGTATGTATACATGCATATACTCTTTTTAGTTTCAGCAAGTTCAAATAACATAATTTTAGCAAGTTACAGAAAACATTATATTGTGCATGTACTTCTATTTGTGTAGGATTGCATCGGTGCTATAGATGGTACGCACATTCCATTGAGACTACAATTACACGAACAAGAACCATATTGGAATAGGAAGCAAACACCATCACAAAATGTCATGGTCTCTTGTGATTTTGATTTGAAGTTTGTGCATGTGCACCCTGGCTGGGAGGGATCGACTTTAGATGTGAGAGTTCTACAAGATGCACTTAACCATGGTTTTGAAGTACCTTCCGGTAAATTTTATCCTGTAGATGCTAGTTATGCAAATACACCACAATTTCTTGCTCCATATCGTGGTACTAGGTATCATTTACAAGAACAAGCAAGAGCTCGTCAAAAGCTAAGAAATTACAAGGAATTATTCAACCTTCGACATGCGCAACTTCGAAATCATATTGAGAGGACTATTGGTATATTGAAAATGAGATTTTCGATATTGAAAGTTGCATCACATTACTCTGTTAACAAACAAATTGACATATCTGTTGCTAGTTGTGTGCTGCACAATTTCATATGTCTACATAATGGAGATATATCATGGCCTGAGAATACTACTGTGGAGATTGATCCAGAGCAGATTGTTGATGTGCCAAGCGGAGACCACAACTATCATAGCGATATAGTTGCATTTAATTACTCTAGAGAAGTTGGAAATCAAAAGCGAGATGATATAGCACAACAAATGTGGGCGCAATATATATCACGGAGATCTTAAAATATGTAATATGACATGCAAGTTATGTTACCATTCTTGTACTTCAAATATTAATGCAAGTTCTACTACCATTCTTGTACTTGAAACTTGTAATATTAAGGCAAGTTCTGTTGCATGCCTAAACAAAGTTTGTTGACACACCTACCAAAATATACTATACCATCTAGGTCAGTTCTATGACCGATAGGACTAAACAAAAGTATATGCTGCCTACTGATCAAAAGCATATCTAATAAATGACCTCTGGTCTTAATGCATGACCACAAAAGTCCTAGTTTTGATAATTTGTTTGGGTACGCGCAATCTCCCTTTTAATCCAAGCCAACTGTAGTGCATCAGTAGAGAATGACAAGAAAACTTCCCTGTTCTCTTTATTTCTGAAGATATCTGATGCCATCAGTATTTCACCTAGTTGTAGACCATTTAAACCTTCAATCACTGTGATGCACTTCTTAATGTGGTAGGGATCCTCCAGCTTCTTTTCCTCAATAGCTGCCTCCATCTTCTTTTCCTCAATAGCTGCAAATCGATCAATTTCTTCCTTCTTTAGTTTCAGGTATCTCTCATGAAATCCAGCATCAAGGTTACGTTTATGTTTTTTTCCACGCCTAGTGTCACATTTCTCTGAAGATATTTGTGTGGATCTTGGCAGGGCTTGCATATGTTGCATAGGAGTAGATAAATGTGGGAGAGACTCCAAGTTGGCTTCCTCAACTTTTTCGTCCAAAGTAAACGGCATATCTGACTCACCTGGAACTGGGATAGTAGGTGATGGTGATTGATACAAATCAGTTACTTGTGCTGGCTGTGATGGGGGAACTAATGCATGCTTTGCCTTGCTAGCATAATGATACATACCTTGACGAGTTCTCCCATCAGCATAACGACCTACAAAATAATTTTCAAGAAAAATTCTTCATAAAATGTTCAGAACCAATGAGCATCATACTAAAAATCTATGCTGCAAGGAAAATATGATAAAATAGAAACAACAATATTATGTCAAAATCACCTTCATAGAGTGGACTTAATTCATCATAAAATGGAAATGACTTGTCTCGCTATTGGAGGGCACCCTTGCTGTTCCTGCGAGTAGCAAAACTAGCCTAAACACTATCTGGTGCATCTACCATATTTCTCTCGCTATCCCATCCAAAACCACTTTCGTCCAACAAATCTTTCACATTTTATAGTCTTTCTTCAGATGTTGCTCCTTTTGTTTGACTTGGTTAAGAGTAAATGATACATTAAACTTTTGATTTAGTCGAGAAACAATATTTGTCCATGCCTCCTTGCTCCAAGCATTATGTGTTCGAAAACCTGGCACATCATGATCTTTTAGGAGGCCAATAAGGAACAGCTTCATTTGGTGACTCCATTTGGCTCGAGGATTACTCTTTGTGGTCCCTAAATTCAACCATAGCTGGACAACTTTAGTTTGATCCGATAGTCTCATAACGTCTAAACCAATAACACACTACAAATATGTGCAACTGCATGTTTGACTTTATCAATGTAACTGAAACTTCAGAGTAATACCTATTTCTTGATGAGGCCCTGCAGTCCCACCATCAATTTCAGTATCAATTGGCCCCTTTGATTGCGAATAATGGACTCTTCGCTCTGAAAAATAGCGTCGATCAGCCATCTACATAGATGTAGTAGATTGTTAGCATATATGATAAGGGCAACTGATGCTATATGTCAATAAGAGAAGCCAAGAAAAGGAGAAATTTAATTATATAACGTGGATATATTTTTGAAGATAACTAAACCATATGAATCTTCCATCTCTCATCAATCTTAGACTCTACCAAACCATAACCATCACACAACCATAAGGGCAATCTCTTTTGTGAAAAACAATAATATCTGAAACAAGTTGATCGTGTGAACTAGTTTTAGGAAGAAAGATAAAAATTGCTTGCTTATATGACACACAATCATTAACTAAAGCGTTAGATTTGTGAAAATCTGATGTTTCCATAACTAGAAGGAGAATCCCCAAATCCCAAAGCCCTAAAGCCCAATCCCAAAATCTGAGAAAATCTACAAGGAGTTGCAGGTTACGAATAACTCAAATCAACCAAAACCATGTGCAAGGAGTTACATGGTAAAGATCCAGGGCATGGGCACACGGCAACAAAAGAAAGGAAAAATTGAAGAATCATCAATCTAGCTATTAGAGGAAAAATTGAAGAACGAATCTAGCTTTTGGAGTAGCTGGAACATACCTAGCTGTTGGAGATGAAGCAACGGGGGAGGAGAAGCAAGGAAGTGGAACAGGAAGTCCGCGCGACTGTGGAGCAGCACGAGAACGCCGTTGTCGTGAATGGCAAGGGGAAGAAGCGTTGCTGCTAATAGCTCTTTTTCTTTTTGTTTCCTTCTAGTAGCTGTCTTTCTTTTTATTTCCTTCTAGTAGTTGTTACACAAAGTAGTGCGTTTAGCCGTGCAAAAGGAGCACACAGGTGAGCGAGCGACTCGCGCGAGTTTTTCTTCGTGCCAGGAATTTTTTCGAGAGATCTGACTTCATGCATAATTTCCTGTGAAACAGACTAGGAAGAATCCTATAGGAAAGAATCGTAAGGATTGTAATCCTACAAATCAAATAGCTTATATAGGAAAAAATTTCATAGGATCGCAATCCTATGAAAATCCTGTAGAAATCCCATGAATCAAAGAGGCCCTCAACTTGTGTAGAGAAGGAAAAAACTGTAAAGCCACTACAATTTTTTTTGGATCCGATAGCCGATAACCGGCCACATCCACCACCGATCATTACCAACAAAATTTGGCTCGTTTTGGGAGTCGTGGCATCACTCATCTCACCCTCTTGGCCCCACTATGCCAGCCTCCCTAGGTAATTGAAAAGTTGCTTGGCTTTTTTGCTACTAATTTCGTGTCTCCTCGTAGATGTAACACAAGTTTGGTAGGTTTCCTTGATACATAACTTACTTTTTCGTCGCTTTGATGAGCATTTCTGCATTTACACCACTAGGCAGAAAATTCGGTAACTTGTGTCTTTTTTAAAAGTTCTCTTCAAAGTCGTTTTGGTTGAGGTTGAAAATCTGCACGAAAAGCTAAAAACTAATGATGTAGATGGTATCTCTACTACTTAAAAAAAGAGTAGCGTTCCATTTCCTGCCGGCAGAGTGCGTTTTGCCCACTCTTCGTTCAACCTTCCTGTTTTGCAACCTTCCTGCCAATAAATACTTACCAAATATGTGCTTACCAAATAAAATTCTACTATTTTTACACAATCACATTAATATGGGCAGGTAAATCACGAGCTAACGTACTAGAATATTTATACTCCGTTGCAACGCACGGGCAATTATCTAGTAGATATAGAAAAGATGAAATGTGGAAATTGATGAGATAAATATTGAGACTACGTGGATCTTAGTTAAATTGGTAGAATATCCACTTTGTGGATCTTTAGGTACAGTTTCTTGATAGGTAAATAAGTGATTGGTATTTGCATATGGTTTATCCATAAGTGCTCTTAAGGATTTTATTTGATTAACTCCAGACCATGCTAATGAACAGTTAACATCCAAACCCATCTCCTTTTGCTAAATACATCATTTCCCATTTATATGGTGTTGTTTTCCTTAATACTTCCTCCGTTTGCAAATAGTTGTGTTTTAAATATTAACATGTCTTTCAATATATATCTTTGACCATTATTTTTTATATGTATATATTAGAGAATTTATAAAAATGTGTATTCTAAAAATATTATTCATGAAAAATCTAAAGATATTATTTTCATCTCATCAAACGAAATATTTTTTAACTTATTAGTAGTCAAGTTAGAAAAGTTTGACCGCACATTTTAAGACGTAACCTATTTTCGAAAGGATGTAGTATCAAATACCTTTTGCATTTCTTCTTAAAAAGTAAACTGAGCGGATTCAAATATCATACAAGCCGGATATGACCCGCCCCACGCCCCACCACGTCATACAGAGTTGGTCCACGTGATATGCCACCTGGCTGTGGTCCCTCGATTCAATTAGCATGATCCTATAGGTTGCTATTCTTCACCGAAGGTCCAAAAACTATTAGCTGTCTTGACCATAATTCCTATGGAATTCTTTTGGCCAGACTATTAGGTTTGGCATGTGTCCTTGGTTGGCACACTGGCCTATCCAAGAGTACCTAGCTGGAACTTGAATCCTGTCCAAGAGAAAGCACAAAAATAATCTTATCTTGTGTGAAGAAGGAATTGCCATTTTTAATTTTCATATTATTTATTATTTATTTTGCTTTAGAAGTCAAGAGGAAATGGCCCACCCATTTGATCCTTCCAACTGTGGGATGATGGGTGATAGGGAAGGGTATCTTCATTTGGGAACACTAGTTCCATTTTCCCGGAGAAAGCATTTGATCCTGAATTCCTTCTACTGGCCTACACTGGAAAGGTGTAATGGAGATGCTGTCCACAATAATTAGTATAGCATCTTTATTCGCATGCCTTACCTATTGTGTTTTTCCTCCATTGCTAGTGTCATTCCGGCATTTCCCTTTCTGCGAAAGTCTGCTTGGAGAATGATTTAATGGTGTCGGCCATTAGTCTAGAAGAACAATAACCCATGCCCTAATATAGAAGGTTATTCGCGTTGCTACGGATAAAGAAGGTCATATTATGTGTTTTCTAAACGATGAAAAAAAAACAAATCCATCATTGTTCATATCAAGCTGAGCAGACACAAGCAAGAGATCTCAGTCCCACTTGCGAGGGCAGAGGTGTAGCTGTTGTCAAGACAGTACTCCCTCCGATCGTAAAGATAAGTCGTTTTTGATTGTTTACAGTCTCTAACACAAGACTTTGACTATAATTTTCATCTATCATATGTATAAAAAATAATAATAAGTGCATAGAATGAAAGAATTTTGCAAGACGAATCTAATGACATTATTTTCATAAAGTATATAAATATATTTTTGCATCTATTAGTGATCAAAACTTTTAAAAGTTGACTATACACATCCTACGGCGACCTACATTTATGATCAGAGGGAGTATAAGAGAAAATCCCACTAGAAACAACTAAATGTGCAACTCATTTGATTAGATGGTGTTGCCCAAGTTCCAACACTATATGGGTTGCGAGTTTAAACTCGGCCCGATATCGTGGGTAAGTATTTTGCTAAATATTTATGCATTGAGTATTCCATGATTGATATTAGTCGTTGTTATAGAAATAATACAGAAGAGGGAATGTCGATAACTCGATGACTATATTGTAATAATTATAGACCATGTACAATGGTCTTGTTAGAAGTCAAGATGGCAACGGGGCCCCGTTCCCTGATCCCCGTCGGGGAATTCCTCTATTAAGGGACGGGGATGGGATAGATCTAGTCCCCACGGGGATGTAAACAGTCCAAAACCAATCCTCGTCGGGTATGACGGGGCCGGGTACGGACACTTAATTCCCGTACCCGCCCCCCGCGGGGACCCGAAAAACTGACATGTGGGTCCATTTTCATATAAACCCTAGCCCCAAATCTCCAATTCTTCCCCCCAAAACGCCCTCACCCGCCCACACCCGCCCAGCGCCCTCACCCGGTCACCCCCGCTGCCGCCGCCCCCTAGCGCCCCCAGGCGGCCAGGCCCCAGCGACCCCCGCCTCCGCTGCCCCCCTGCTGCCGCTGTCGCGGCCCCCGCCTCCGCCGCGTAGCCCCTGCCTCCTCCGCCGCGCAGCCCCCCGCCTCCCCAGCGACCCCCGCCTCCGCTGCCCCCTGCTGCCGCTGTCGCGGCCCCCGCCTCCGCCGCGCAGCCCCCGCCTCCTCCACCGCTACAGCCGCCCACAGCCCACCCGTCGCGCCGCACCCAGCGCCCAGCGAGCTGCCCTCGGGGACGGGGAACCCGCGGGGATTGTATCCCCGTCGGGGACGGGGAGCGGGAGAAAAGTCCCCCCGGGACCGGGGACGGGGACGGGGACGGGGAGATTTCGGGGCCGCGGGGACGGGTCTGGGGAACCAATCCACGGCGGGGAATGTCCCCGTTGCCATCTTGAGTTAGAAAGTTGTCGTACACTTGACAATATGAGACATGTCAATGTTTTTTGAATAGGTTCGGCCGCCTCGTGCAGCACGGCCTAGTCCTATGTCAAGAGAGGAGTCCCGTATAAGACCTGAATAGCAATTTAGACTGTCAGCGACTTCCAAGGCTGCCCCTAGAGCTCTCCATTCGAGACTTGGAGCTCTAAGCCTCCCTCTATGAGATCTTTTATTTATGAAATTTTTTTATGGGGGTTTATATAGGAGAGGGTCCCTTCGCTCTTTTACCATGGATGCACAGGTGTGTTAGGTAGGGAAGGGTAAAAGTGGCCCACTAGTCCATAGTGGATTAGGGGGGTGGTGCATGGTTCATGGTGGACTAGCCTATTCATGTCATCCAACCCCCTAATGAGCTTCTCTCTTCTTAGACTCTTCTTTGACGATGCTTTGACTTTGCTAATTATCTTATTGATTTGACTCTATGCCACATAAGCACACCTAGGATTTCGTGGACCGACCCATGTAGGAATATTATTATCCCAACAAGAGCCCCCTGGAGCCATAGTCATGGGAGTGGTCGCACATCAATCCTTGAATGGTGGCAGATATTCACCTTTTCATCTTCTTTCCATAGGGTTGGTTGTTCTCCCTTTCTATTT
The DNA here is from genome assembly GCA_019208055.1 of Stipa capillata. NCBI lineage: Eukaryota > Viridiplantae > Streptophyta > Magnoliopsida > Poales > Poaceae > Stipa > Stipa capillata. Next base: position 237,773 of record JAGXJF010000460.1, read on the forward strand.
CTTGATCTCCCTCAATTTTCCTTGTGATTTTGTGGAAAAATCTGCAAGAAAAGAGGAAAAAAGGCCGGGGTGGCCTTTAGGCCCGATGGTTTTTCCTCAAGCCTGCGGAGCATGGAGCATCTTGAAATGGGTCCTATGCGGGGTTGGCCTACCCCATTTGCATGGTCACTAGTTAAGAGGTCCGGCCTTTTAGTTGTGCTTCCCTTTATGGGGTAATGTCGTCGGCTCATAGCACCATGACCTGCCTAGATCGGTGAGACGTGCATGCCGACTGGAAAGATCCGACGATGTAGGTTGGAAGGCTTTAGTTAGATTTGGTAACCTTCACGCCTCTTCTTCTCCTGCTGCAGTGTGCGTTAGGGTTTCTCTCAAGTGCGTCCTTGAGACCTCCACTTTCGGTGTTACTTGTCCTTATTCACCGGCAAAAAGGTGTCACGGGTCCTGCTGGCAGGCAATGCATCAGAGCATCCTTGCACGGATACTAAGGGCTCGACTGCGCCTATAAAAGTTGGGCCGTGACACTTCAAGGGTCTCGTGACCCATCTCTTTGTCCTCCCGAAGTGCCAAAGATGCCGTCAGTGGCACCGAGTGAGGGAGGAGGTGCCTTGGCGAGGAGCAGCGGTGGTGCATGTTGAGCACCTGGCACCGGAGTGATGCCGTGGGTGGTGCACAGAGCAAACCAAGGGGCATGATGAGAGCGCGGGACACGCTAGGTGCATGCGCTTGGCAGTAGAGCAGTATGGTATAGCGAGAACCCAGAAGCGACAGACACGGCGGGTGGCACGCCGCGATGAGCAACCAAAGGCGACAGATGTGGCGGCAGTGTAGAACGGGAGCTAGAGGGTGCGGGCGTGGCTCGCGCATGTCATGCGCTTGGCGGCATGGTAAGCATCCAGAGGCGATAGCCACGAATGGTGTACGCACTGAGAGCTAGCGGGCGCAAGCTTGGCATGCACACATCATGTGATTGGTGGCACGGTGAGTAGCATGATGCTACAAGTACCCAGAGGTGATGGGGGCGCTGGGAATGCGCATCAAGAGTTGGCAGCCATGGACACGGCGTGCGGGTCTCGCCCTCATGGCAGCGTGGTGAGTGGCACGACCGACCATCCGGAGGTGACATGCATGTTGGGAAAGCTCGTCAGGAGCCAATGGGCGTCATGCGGTGTGCACGCCATGTGCTTGGTGACACAGAGAGGGAGCAAATCGTCATGACGTGGACACACGCTGTCTTGGGCTTGCCGCGTGCACAGCCATTCACAACTGCCAAAGTAGTAGAGTAGGATGATGGCGCAGCATAGTGGTCCCATGTCTGGTGCGTGCTCGTCTCAACGCCAGTTGCTGGCGCAACGAGGGGTGGTAAGGAAGCTAGGTGTGAGGTAGAGGAGGCCAACACGACGTGGTTGCGTGCACACGCAAGATGCTTGGTACAACATGGTGGTGGAAAAATTGGACTGGATGAGGCCAGCATGACGCTTTCACGTGCACTACGTGTCAGTTGTCACTTTGATGGGCCTAGCGGGCCAGGACACCTGTAGCCTGTGGCATTGAGGCCATTAGCGTAGAGGGTTGCCTCCCCTCCTTTGCTGGCAAAGCTTTGGCAGCTCGTGTGGCATCACACATGGGCCATTTTTCTCCGTGGAGCCTTTGTAGCCACACGCATGGGCCCCCCCAGGATAGCTTATCTTGATGGGCCATTGGGGCCATTTTCCTTTAGCCCTATCCTACGGTAATTGCTAGGCTACTCAACCTCACGCATTGTTTGGCCCTTTGTCTTGCTCCACGAACATGGCTCCTCCCTGCTTGGGCAAATTGGCCCAACGGACCCCTTCTTGCAGGTTGGCACAGCAACGCGTGCGGGCCATGCGGTGTTGGGCCGTGGACGGTGTGGGTGTTCAGTCAAATGGCACGGATATGGCCCGTATAATGGATGAGAAGTTGACTTGGCCTGGTTGGGACTGGTTGGGCATAGGGGGTTGCCTCCGCCTTATCCTAAATATTTCATAGCCCTTGTTTGCTTTGGGGCATTCCTTCTTTGTGGCGGATGTCCACCGGAGTTATTTTTGTTGTAAATGTGCTAATGCTTCTCTTTGTTTGAACTCAGACAGGTGAGATGGCTTGCAATGGCTCTGGCAATTTGTTAGAGAGGGCGAGTAAGTTGTCGACCAAGTCCAGGGACTGTTCTCCTGATGAGGCGTCACGGGATACTCTGGAGGTGTCCAAGGTGGCAAGCAACGGATCTTCGAGCAAGCTGGGTGATGATCAGGCTCGAGCGAGGTGCGATTTTCTTGGGTGCGCATGTACCATGATCTCCTAGGGCCAACCTCCAGAGATGATGAGCAGTTGGGGTAGTTGGAGTGGGCGGACCACTTGATTGGTCTGTACAATACTGATGAGCATAAGGTGGATGCTGCTTGCCATGGATGAGAGGGCATGTCACAACGTCATAGCTAGGTGCTTCAAGATTGTGCTTCCTACGAGAGAAGATCCCTCACTTGGCTACTAGCTTTGGTTTCCTAGTGGGTGTATACGGTGCTTGGCAACACCTTCCATACTGGCCGTTTGCTCCAATTGTCGGGATAGCTTGAGGAAGGTGATGGCTCACTTGGTGCTCATCTTTCCACGCCTTTCGATGAAGCTTTTGAGACCATTGAAGAAAAGAAGGGTCTGCCCACTTGTGAGTTAGGACAGCTTGTGGCTTCTCTGAAGAGACTGAAGCCCCCATCCCCTGAGTCCAGCTTTACTCTTTCTTGTGAGATTCTCATTAGCATGCCTTATTTTAGGTGGCATTGGTACCGAGGATGCCCTTGGCGTATATAATAGCAAGGCAAGGCCCTTCGATGGGGCTTGTGGTCATCCTCGCCACTTCAATGTTTTGTCAAAGACTCCATCGGCGGCATCAAAGCAGCGGTGATGAGGCCCCGTGTGCGGTGGAAGCTCGGTGACGAAGCAGTGTTTCTGCACCGATCAGTTGTCTATGCTACCCACATTCCTTGCAGCTGCTTCTTGGTGACCCGAGGAGGAGAACATGGTCGTCAGAGCTCGGCTCTTATCAAGGCAAGGCTCCCCTTATCCTTCTCCTCCTATTGTGGGTGCTTGTCAGTGCAAACATTTAGGTACATTGACGGTTTGGTCCCCTCGTGGAGCAACTCCTAGTCCTATGTTGAGAACGGCACCTGAAAGTGCATCTAGACCCCCTAAGTGGGTTTTGGTGGTTAATCATGAACAATTAAGGGATTAATATTTTCCATGAGGTAAATGATTAGGTTTAGCCCCAAGAATTCGGTAAGAATCATTGTTGATGACCCCTCAAAAGAAAAGGAGAAAAGAAGATGGCAAGATTTCTCGAAGGTTATTTCCTAAGTTTTAGTGATGCAAATCATTGAGTATAGGAACGCCGTACTATGAAGAGGGGTTCCATGAACATATTGTGAAATCCCTCCATCCGGAGGGACTAGCTGCTATTCAGACTGTTTGGATTTCTAGAGTGTCCGAATTTAGCCCGGAGGGTCCGGGTGTAGACAGCAAACATCACATGATTGTAATCTAAAACTCAAGGCTACTCCCTCTTTTGTTAGTGAGTTGCCTAGTGTTTCTATAATTGATGTTGATATGCCTTGCTCTAAATGTGCAACTAATTGTACTCTCGGTGAAGCAAGTTTGGTAAGTGAAAATGCCCAATTGAAAGGTCAACTTTAATTCAGACTACTAAAATGTTATATGGGTAGTAAGACCTCAAAGAGCTATTAAGCTATCAAGTCGACAACTACAATCATTAGGGTCTTGGGTTCACACCCAAATTCAACAACAGCGGTAAGGCTTGGTGGCTCACCAATATCCAAAGAGAAAGTTCACTCGTGCCAAGGGCAAGTTTGTAGAGACTTCACATTTCGATGGGCATGAGACAAGGAAACACCAATTGAGTAAGAAAATTGGTGGTGGTATTTTTTATGCCTCATACGTGCTTAGGAAAGGTAGGAATGGAAACATCCATACTAAATATGTTGGATCTAGAAATAGCGGTCTAAAGAAGAGCACAATTTTGGTGCCAAAATCCCTAGTCACTAACATGCAAAGACTGATGCAAAAAAGGGTACCTAAATCCAAAGCGTAAATTTGTTTTGTAGGACTACTCCCCGGTGGAAGAAGTTGGGTGATTGATAGTGGATGCACTAGTCACATGACCAGAGAGATGAGTATGTTCTCACATTTCACAAGTGAAGGATCACCACATGAAAATATCATATTCGGTGATAATGCCAAGGGAAAGGTAATGGGACTCGGTAAGGTTGCCATCTCCAATGATCTCTCTATTTCGAATGTACTACTTGTCAAGTCTTTGAATTATAGTTTGCTCTCATTTTCTCAACTTTGCGGTTTAGGCTATAATTTCTTATTTATCGATGTTGATGTGACTGTCTTTAGAAGAGATAATTCCTCCTTAATCTTCAAAGATCGCATGAAAAACAAGCTTTATCTTGTGGATTTTTTCTCAAATAAATCTTGCCTTAAGACTTGCTTGATGGCTAAGTCTAGCATAGGTTATGTATGGCATCGTAGGTTAGCCCATGTTGATATTAAGAATTTGAGAAAATTCTAAAGGGCGAGCATGTTTTGGCCCATGAGACTAACAGCTCTCAAGTAGAGCAAGTTGATATAAGTGATGTTGGTGATATTGATCCATCTCAAGCCACGAAGAATATGTCATTTGGTGAGGTCAAATCAATGGAGAGCTTGGAGACTCAACCAAATTCAACATCTTCTTTGCATGTTGAGCCACCAATCTCCGTTCAAGACTGGAGTGCAAGTTTGGAGCAAAAAGGATCTCACAAGCTCCACTTCATCCAAGGGTTCACCAATGTGTTCAACGTGACCATCCCGTCGACAACATTCTTGGTGATATGACAAAAGGGGTAACCATTCACTCACGTGTTGCTAGTTTTGGCAAACATTACTCTTTTGTTTCTTGTTTGGAACTCATAAAGGTTGAAGAAGCACTTGATGATCCAGATTGGGTAAACGTCATGCATGAGGAACTCAATAACTTCACCTGTAATCAAGTTTGGTCCTTAATGGGGAGGCCTAATCTAAACACCATAGGAACCAAATGGGTTTTTCAGAACAAAGAAGATGAAGATGGCCAAGTCAGTCACAACACGACAAGGTTAGTGGCATAAGGTTTCACTCAAGTTGAAGATTTGGACTTTGGTGAAACTATGCCCTTGTTGCCTATCTAGAGATTTTTCGGATTTTGCTTGCATTTGCTACACATCATGTTTTCAAATTATATCAAATGGATGTTAAGAGTGCTTTCTTAAATGGACCAATTTCCAAATTGGTATATGCTACACAACCTCCTAGTTTCAAGGATCCAAAATTCCCTTATCATGTCTATAAACTCCATAAGGCACTCTATGGACTTAAACAAGCACCAAGAGCTTGGTATGAGTGTCTTAGGGACTTTCTAGTCATGAAATTCAATACCAGACTCTTTACCAAGAAAGTGGATGATGATATTATTTTGTATGCCAAATTTATGTTGATGATATTATATTTGGTTCTACTAAAAAAAATCTTTTAGTGAATAGTTTGGTGAAATGATGGTCAAGAAATTTGAGATATCCATGATGGGGGAGTGGTAATTCTTTCTTGGATTTCAAATCAAGTAACTCAAGGAGGGGACGTTAATATGTCAAATCAAGTACATGAAGGATATGCTCAAGAAGTTTGACATGGTGAATGCAAAACCCATCTGAACCCCAATGAGTTGGAAGTCTTAGATTGCACGCCATCACCAACGGCCATCTCGACCTCAACATTGATGGTAAGTCTATTGATCAAAAGGTATACCGTTCTATGATTTTCTCTTGCTTTACTTTTGTGCATTTAGGATCGACATCATGCTTAGCGTTTACATTTCTGCAAGGTTTCTAGCCGCTCCGAAGGAGTGTCACTTAGTGGTGGTTAAGAGAATTTTATGATATCTTGTTCATTCCCCAAACTTAGGGTTTTGGTATCCTAAAGGTTCTAGTTTTGATCTTGTCAGATATTGTGATTCTGATTACACGGGTTCTAAGGTTGATAGGAAGAGTACATCCCAAACATGACAATTTTTTGGTAGATCACTAGTTTCGTGAGCCTCCAAGAAACAAAATTCCATAGCCTATCCACCACTGAAGAGGAGGATATCTCCGTGGGTATTTGTTGTGCTTAATCGTTATGGATGAGGCAAACTTTAAGAGAATATGGAATTGATATGAAAAATGCTTTTATACGATAATGAAAGTGCAATAAAAATAGCCAACAATCTCATCCAACACTACCGAACCAAACATATGGATATCCGCCATAATTTTCTTAGGAATCATGTTGCCAAAGGAGATATGAAGTGAGGCCATATAAGGACGGAAAAATAATTAACAAATATCTTCACCAAACCCCTAGATGAGTATAGGTTTTGCGAGTTGAGAAATAAACTTAATATCATTGATTGTCGAAACTTGGCTTGTCCTCTTGCATGCACACATATGCTTTACAATTGATACTTTGGAGTTCTAAATGTATATACACATATAGAGGGAGTGTTTTATTTTTAACGTACTAACACAACCCTACAAATGTGAATAAATCAATAAGTTTGTAATTATATCACTCTTATATTGATTAAGTTACAAATTTGAGTATGTGTCTATTGGGAGTCTATTTTATGTAAGTATGACCCAAGTGCACCCTTCACTCATACATTGTCAAAACACCAAAAACATCATTTTCGGTTCTTAAGTTTTCTTTTAATATCTTGGTACATTGATTGGACACCTTGTATATCTATTCAATTTCTCATTTGATCTTATTCAAACCATATCCATATATAGCTTTGTTTGATTTGAGGTTGTCCATTGGATGTGGCTAGAAACTCTAAGGGTCTCTCGCGTGCTATCTATCTAAATACCTTACCCTAAATTCCACTCCAATATTTGCACAAGAGTTTTTGATCCCTATGAAAATTGGTCATGGTTGTGGTGAACCAGACCATCTGAATTCTCCCCGGAGGGTCTGGTTTCCCAGACTGTCTAGGCAGATCCGGAGAGTTCGGATGTGGTACAGCGGGGATAAAATTTTCCAGATTGGGGAAGTTACCTCTTCACCTCTCCACTTTCCCCTGATCTTAACTCCACTCCAAATTGCCGCCGCCGCCGTCTAGACTGTCTGGGGCCACCTTCGACCACTTGGGCTCTCCTCCGAGCCTCCTTCCTCGTAGTCTCCAACATGTTCCTCCACTTCCACCGATGATTTCTCTCAGGCCGTTTGACGCCAGCTTCAGATTTCTACCCATCAAAGTCACACGTAGCCTTCTCTTACCGAGTTAGGGTGAGATCTAACCTTCCGCTGGTAAAATACTCCTTGATCTCACTTTTCCATTGCGAAATCCATGTTTTTCTTGGGCATTTTTGTGGATTTCGTGCAAACTAGGCTAAATAAGGTTTCTAAAGGCTTAATACTTCCCTAGATTGCATTATTATGTGGATATGTGGTCTGCCCCCAACCTAGCCTCTCCGACGGCTGCCAAAATCCCTCCATCCGAAGGATTCGGCTATTATCTGGATAGTCTAGATTTCCGGAGTGTCTAGATTTAGCTTCGGAGGGTTTGGGTAGGCAGTAGACAGCAAACATCACATGATTATAGTCTATCTTTGGACTCTATTGCAAACCTTTTGCACTTATCCCATGCTCTTACCTACTAATTCACAGGGTCGAGTGACAATGGTTCAAGTGATGACCGTGAGGTGTCTCACCAAGACTTGAGGGACAAAAAGGTTGCCACTTCTCAAGGTGTAAGAAAGAATCTAGCTAGGAACATATCCAAGAAAAGTAGTGATGCTGATGACCAAAGAAGACCTCAAAGTTGCCCGCAACGAAACTCGCTAGAGAGAAGGTGGATTACAAGAAAATGAAGAAGAGTGAATTCCAAGGGTTGCGATGGGAGAAAATCAGTATGATAGGCAATCTGACTCCGGGAATATCCAGTTTTATACTCAAGTGCAAGAAGGAATAGATAACACTGTCATCATGGCACTCAAGACCAAAGTGTGTCCACAAAAGGCTATAGACTTTGGGTACATGAAGGAAAATTGGACACACTTTGAGGGGATATATGAGAGTTGTGAGACCTTTGGCTTGGTTGACATTATGTCATTCCAACATGATTGGAGTGATGAAGTAATTATGCAATTTTATGCCACTCTTCATCTAGAGAAGAACAATCGAATAACCTTTCATTTTATGACTGGCGCAAGGAAGTACCAAGCTCATCTCAGTGACTTTGCCCACATTCTTGGTGTTCATATGTATGAGGATGATGATGAGAATGTTCTCAGGATCCACAGTGAAGATACAATGCACCACAATGATCGTGACAGCTGGAATCTCAGCCCAGACAATCCGGATAGGCATCTGAATCTGTACTGGATTGCCCGGACCTCCACCTGGAGCGTATGGACTTCCGGAGGGTCTGGCCCGCAGCTTTTCTCCAAACCTCGTGACTTTGCCACATCAGTAGTAGCCATTGGCCTTTTGAATATCTGGAGGTCCAGGTGAAATCCAGACAGTACGAATTTGCCAAGATTCCTTCGAACGACTAATTTTGAGAGAGAGCTATTTAAGCCCCCTTGCCCCCAAGAATGGGAAACTATTTGCCCAATCAATTTCCTGCATCCACAAGAGCTCTCCCACCTTTCTCTAATCACCAAGAGTGAATCCTTGTGAGGAAGAGAAAAGATTTGAGTGAGATTTGAGACTCAATCAGAGCAAAGCATTGAGTTCATCTCCGAGACTTCATCGAGCATATTTCTTTTGGAGATTGGGGTCTCCTAGATGGATAGGAGTCCTTGAGAGCTCCCGACCTTCGTGGTGAGTCTCAAGAAGTTTGTGAAGGGCGGGATTTGCCTCTGCGAGGAAAGAATCACCAAGAAGAAGTCGAGGAGATGCAAGTTCGTCCTCGAGGGATAAAGCTTGAGCGGAAGCTGACTCTTGATCAAAAGTTATCGAGCCACCGAAACAGAGACGTAGGATTTTGACAACAAATCCTCCCATCTCTTTGGTTACTTCTTTTCGCACTTAATTTCCATAAATTTCACTTTACTAGTATATTAGAATTGCTTGTGTGTGAACTAGTATTTAGTGGTGATCATATAGTTCTTGCATTAGATAATTCTTAATTTCATGATATTGCAAGAAAGTTTTAAAATTGATTAAAACTTTTTAGTCACCTATTCACCCCTCCCCTCAAGGCCAACATTTTGATCCTTTAGTGCCTCTTATGGGATTTGACTAGCAAGTTTGGGCTATTGTGGACTTCCCTTGGAAGCTACTAGAGCTCCCAATCGGGGAATTGGAGCTCTAGACCGAGGCTTGACTAGCGGGTTAGGTCATCGTGGACTTCTCTAGGTCGCTTATTAGATCTCCCATCTAGGACTTGGAGCTCTAATGGAGGGACCCTCATTGTTCATGACAATCAGATGTGATCTTGCTTCTTGATTTTGGAGTTGCATATCACCATGAGCTCCGAGCCATTTACTTATGCCATCATGTTTTACCATTTTGAAGTAGTTTCATGGCTATGCTTGTAGCTTGGCGTAGGCCTTGTAGGGTTATCTTTTGGTAGAAGGATCACCTCACCATGTTATCACTTGGCATGAATATATCATTTATGCTAGTTTTATGGTACTTAGCTGGGAGTTTTTATGAGATGATCCTTTTTTAAGGATGCTTTGCCTTATTATTTGTAGCAAGATGGTGTGATTTTCACTTATTTTTGGCTCGGAGCCTGCCATGTACATACGGTGCTGGAGTTGCGACTTTGTACGCCACTCAAAGTGACTTGGCCTGGGTCTGGTCGTGGATACTTTGCGCATCCGACGTGATTTTCATGACTTGTATTGGTTGCTATGTCTTGATATTTCCAGCAAGATGACGTGCAAATTGTCTCGGTGCCTGCCACATACAACCGGCATCGGAGTTATGACTTGGCCAGAGCCTTGTATGCCGCTCGTCGCAACGTGGCCTGAGCCTTGGGCCATGGTGACGAGTCATGGATCCCTTGTACCTAGGAAGATGAATCTTCCTTAGGTAGTCGCCGAACATCCTAGGTCAGAGGCATGTCGACCGCCTAAGCAGGAGCTTAGGTGTTTTTCATTGCTGGCACGACTCGGCTGGTGCCTAGAGCCATGGATGACTAGCCCAATGGAGCCCTTGTACTAAGGAAGATGAATATCCCTTGGATGGATTTTTGGATTTTTTTTGGATTTGATTTGGCATTATTCAACAAGAAAAAAAGAAAATTTTTGACAAATTCCTTTTTTTTAATTATGTGATGGGTCAGAGGCATGTCAGCTATCGTAGAGAGCTGCAATGTGCTTTGCTTTAGGAGCTTTTCGCCGCAAGCGTGACTCACCTCGATGCCTAGAACCATGGATGACTAGTCCAGTGGAGCCCTTGTACCTAGGAACACAAATCTTCCTTGAGTAGTCAGCGAGCACCCTGGGTCGAAGGTGTGCTTGGGCTACTGTAGAGAGTCGCAGCGTGCTTTACTTTAGGACTTTGTGGGTGTCTTGGACCCGTCCATCATTTGTGCTATTTGAGCGAGGAGGCCTCAAGTGGTTTCTCCCGCGGTACTGTGATGATGGAGCTACAATGATGATGCTCTTCGTCTTCTGAAAAAAGAGAAACAGAATACGAAGAGTCACGATTTGCATGCCCTACGTCATGGAGAAAGGGAAACTACGGCTCTATTGGTGCGCGTTTAGCCCTTATTTTCTCAGATGTGAAGGAGGAGGAATGACGTATGAGGTTCAACTACATCTCCTGTGTGGAGAAAAGGGATAGGAAAGCCCTATTGGCGTGCAGTTTCACTTGCATCTTATGCGCGGAGACAAGAAGAACAGATTCATGGGAGCTTGCAATTCGCTTAGTTTTCACTTCTCCTGGTGGCAGAGGATACAAGCTTCGAGAGGTGCCAGCCACGTACAACGCTTTTACAAAGAGTTCGAGTGTAAAACTTGCGGAGCTTGTCTCCGTTCTAGGCATGGCCCAGGAGTTCATCCTTCATGGTGGACATGCGATAAGCTTCGGATCCCAAGATGGCAGAGATGCAGTACAGGCCGCCCCATTTCGTGTGAAGCTAGCTGTGGCGTACCCGGTTTTAAGGCCAGATAATCCTTTGTATTTACTGTATCGGTCCTATGATCAGTAGCAGGTACACACAAGTTAACCTGTATATCATTGTCATACAGGCATATTTTAGTATTGGAGATATAAATAGATCATCAAGGTCGAGGTCTTATACCTGTAGCCCAATGGCTAAAATCTTGCAACAGAAATCAAGCAGTGATGTGGCCCAGCAATATGCCATACCCGACAGGCAACTGACTGGGGTTACGTCCTAGCTTTTGTGAACGTAATTGTTGTCTTCAGAGTCGATACCTTCTTCGTCTGGCCAAATCAACAAGCCAGGTGAGTACATTGAATGTACTCGCAAGCTTCCCGCAGGGAGAGTATAATAGATGTATTCCATGCAAGGCTAATTCAATAAAGTGGCTCTATCCTAAGTTGATTGTTGAGCAGAAAAGTAAGTTCTCTTTTGAATTATGATAAAAGTAGATTCAAAAACATTTCTGAAAGCAAACCCATCTCTGACGGGTCGGTATCTGGTGCCAGAAATTTCATTCAGGAAATCGTCATCTAGAGGCCGATAACCCTTGTATCGCCTCATGCCATCCTCCGATAACCCTTGTATCGCCTCATGCCATCCTTAAAGCCTACCGGTGCTACCGCCTCGTAGCACGGGTTAGGTTTCTCCCTGCAGTTCCTCACTACCAGGCTGTAACTCAAACTGCACACTGTGGACACGTCATGCCCACGCCCTTAATCCCAATTTTCTGATTTTTCGAAACCAAAACCTAGTCTAACTAGTGTGTGGCCTTTCCAAGTCATGTCCATAACTGAGGACACGGTTATTCGAATAGATTTTAACACTCTGCAGAGGTGGTACGGCTTTACCCACAAGATGTAAGTCCCCCTTGTTGCCAAACGTTAACGGATACACTTCACGAGGTGTATTGGTATGGTTATTACAACGAGACCTTCCCCCATTTTCATACTAGAGCTGGACCTACTAGATAAGATCTACCAGTCTCCGCTTATGCTCGGTCTAATAATAAAATATCATTGATATTCTCATAGCATGCAGAGTCGCAAACAAAGTAATTAAGTTTTCACATGTATGAGATTTAACATGACCAAGGTGGGAATGCTTGCCTGGCAATATTGGCCCTGGTCCGAAACTTGGTCCTGATACGGCAATGGTCCAAGATCCTTCATGTGAGTCTCGTAACATTGTATCTACACATCGGGAAACATCGAATAAACAACGATGCGGGAGTCCAATAAGATCCAAATAAATCTAGCGGACAGAGAAACTCGCACAAGCAAGACCTATTCGGGTAGCTTCTACTTTTGGAAGATTTTAGAAGATCAACCGGATGGAATCGGGTTAATATTGCATGAAATAAGGAATTACTTTCATATGATGTGGCAAGGTTTTGCCACTAGGGTCCTGTCACATCCTAATTTTCCGAAAGTTGAAAATTAGGGCTAATAAAAATTTTTTCGCTAATAATGTCAGTTAAAATACACCGGACTAAAACTTTTATCCAAATCATGCTTCTGATAAACCCTGAAGCTAGGCAAGCCAAAAATCTTCCACCCCGTCCCTATTCCCTTAATCTCCGCTTTGTCGAAACTCTGTCCGGCAAGGTATGTAAACCTTGCTTTATACCTTGTCTCCATACATGGCCACTCGTCCCCTGCATTCCTGCTACGAACGCACCTCCGGCATCCCTTCCCCTTTTCCTTGTCGGTGTAGCCTCGACCAACATTCGCAGCTAAGTGCCCACATGGTACTTTTGCGAAATTAAAACATATATATGTCATGAACCTCTTCCGAATGACGTGATCTTCTGCCATCTACTTCGCCATGCCCTATCATGAGTATGTGCACATATATACTGCTTTTATATATACGCATATACGCAAAACCATAACTCAATATTCCATGTGATCTCTTGGTCTCCAACAATTCCAAATAAATTATGGGAACTTTCTAACATCCATATCAACTCCAATATAAAATAATGTAGAATTGTGCAATGCAAACATTTAAATCAATTTCAAATTTAAATTTGAGGATGAATGGAATGTTACAATACAACCCATAGAAATAGAGTTCCTAAAAATCCTGGAAAATTCTACAACACTCCTGGCATCATTCTTAACCAAGTTAGCAAATAATATTTGAACCTCCAGTTAGAATATTTCAAACTAATTCAAATATCATTTTGAGCTGATTTTGAGATTAGGATGTTTCCTTCAATTCCAACCCTCCTAAAAACTTCCAAAAATCATGAGAGCATCCTCTCATGATAGATATCTCATTTCTGTGCTCATCCCTTCTTGTCCAGTTCAAAAATCTCAAATGAGCTCCAAATCAAATTTCTGTCAAATTTGAATTTGACTCATTATCCACTGTTTGAATCTTCCAAAAATTTCTCCAATTTTTGTGGATCATCTTCAACATATTATTGATCCATTTTTCCAATAATATGCCACAACCACTGTATATTTTTCTCTCTCGAAAAATCCTCGAAGGACCAGTCAAAACAGCACTGTGATCATCTCTGTTGCTCTCTGTTCATCTTCACTGCCATGTCCTGCTCCTCCCTACTGTGAACTCTACCTTGCTTTTGCTAAATCTACATCTAAGGTCCCAACCGACTCCACCTCCTACTCCCTGCAGTGTGGGCCCTGGTCCCACCTGTCATATCCATCTTCCCCATCCTCTCTTTCTTCTTCTAGCTCCCCCTTCCACCTCCTCTTTCCTTTCACTGCTCACCCATGGACACATAACTCTGCACCACCAGCACTACAGCAGACGGTGCCTTAACTCTCTTATTTTCCTGAGCAACCATAGCAGCTAAGGTCGGCCATTGCTCTCCATAAAGGCCAGCCGAGCTGCTCACCTTCCTACTGAAGCTCTTTCTCCAAGCAGCCCAAACTCCATTACAGCCAAGCTCCTAAGCTCCTAGCTAAAGCAAGCTTCTCCCGAGCTGCTCTCCCGTCCGAGCTCTCTCTCCTTCCCGGGTTCTCCTCATTCCCCTATATGTTCATCCCTAACCCAAGCTGTGCTCCTTTCCTTCTCCTCGTGCCTTCTCCCCAAGCTGCCATTCCTCCAGATTTTTCCTAACTCAAGTGCCCAAGCCCTTGTCCCTTCCTCCTTGCTGTTCCATCAGCTGCAACCTGAGCTCTCCTGCCTCCCTCTTCTCTGGTTTCAGGCTGAGCTCCACACTGTTTTGCTCCTCACACTTGCTCCAACTCCTCTTAGCTACCCTCTCCCACGCACCAACTTGAGCTCATCTCCTTTCCCCTCTTGCCCCATTTTGCCACAACTCTGCAGCCGAGCTCTCTCCTTCTCCTCCTGGCTTCTCCTTTCATTTCCTCCCCACAGCTGCTGACCACCTTCCCTACCAGCTGCTAGACTCGAGTAAGCCACGGCGCCCCACGCGCTCCATTTTCCTTCTCAGGTGGAGCTCATGAGCTGAGCCGAGCGGCCTCTCTTCAAAACTGGTGAGGACCCGGGCACCCTTCAATTTTCCTCAAAGGTTGGTCTACTTCGTCCCACCTCTGCTCCAGACGAGCCCCATCAACCGTCGTGTGCCCTAGCATTTCGTGGGGAGCTCCCGAACACCTCCAATGGCGCCCCTCTTTCTTTCTTTTGTTGCCGTGCTCTGCCTCAAGGTGAAGAAGGTGTAGCCCGATATTGGCCACGCCCGCAAACTTCCCCGTCTAAGCGTTTCCGAAGACATGATCCAAGCGCCCGCTATCGACGTCATCACGCAAGCAACTGGTTCAGACTTGGTTCGGTACGCTCTTGGCCCCCCATTGTCCGATTCGACCCGAACTCGGCCAATTTTCCCGTGACACCTCAACGGCTCGAGACTCAGAGAAATAAACTCTAGCATTTGATTCAAACACATGTTGAAGTTTCAAATTAAAAAAAACATAGTTGAAGTGGAAATCAAAAGAAACCTATAGGATTCGTTTGCATTTCAAACTTGATATATGTCTTTCTTGTGTACATAGCTGCTAGACCTCCCTTCCTATTAAGTAATCCCTTAGACTAGCTTAGTGATCATGTGGCTAGAAAGAAAGAAAAGCTATGCATATACATGTATATAGTTGAGCATATGGTCAATCCCGTTTGCGTAGTTGCAAGAATCATGTTAGAAGTGTTTAGTTAGTTAATGGAAACCCTAGACTCATAACCATACTAACTTGGTGTCCGTTTCTTTTAGTTTGATCTGAACCTAGAGTTAGAAACCCTAAGAACCTTGTCATTCAATTACTATCTAGCTAGCTGCGTATAGTGATATAAGTAGTCTATAGTCACCCTTGTGGTTGTACTTGCAGTATAAGTCATCTCATAGCTTTGAAACCCTCGGAGTGTGCAGTCTTAGTTAAAGACTAGTAGTGTGCCGTGCCCCTCTTGGCCCATAAAACCCTAGTCCCACTAAGAAAGTTCATGAGAGAAATAGAGAAACCTTAGCGAAGAACTCGTAGCAAAATAGCGCCTGAGAGTTAAAATCCTACGGAAAAGAAATCATGATAAATACCAATATGCACTAAATAAGTAGATCCTTAGTTCATGTCCACCTTAGCCTGGTTAAGAGATTTTCAAAGAACTAAGTCAACCGATGAAAACCTCGGTTCCTTAAGGGATCAACAGTAAATTCTAAACAAATCATTCCATGAAGTAAAAGGGAAAAAGTATAAACCCTAACTGAATCCATGGACCTAACAAGGTTTGAGAACAATGAAATCATAACAATGAGCATGTCCTTACATCATGTGGTTCTTATTTGGTTCTTCCTCGCACCGCTATTTATTCATTGTTCTCCGACGTGTAGTTCCGACGTTACGACGAATCGCGCGAGGAGTTCTGGACGATTGTCGTACCAAGTTCAAGCATGAGACCCCGCCAATATCCCCAGGCAAGCATTCCCACTTTGATCATGTTGAATCCCATATGTGTGAAAACTAAGTATTTTGTTTGCAAACTTTGCATGCTATGTGAGTATCATCGATATTTTATGTAGACGTAGTTATATCCTATAGCTGCATATGACTTAGGTCCGAATATGCGATCCTTGTAACCCTAGATGTATTAGTCGGTTGTTCTATGACCGACAAGAGTATTAAGGCTATAGGCATTAGCCATGCTTAGACCCGCTATAGTTAAAAACTAAATTTTGATCGGTATACACGAAAAACCTTGGGACCTGGGAAATAAAACCCTCGGATAGCATGTGCTTTCCGAGGTGACTGTCTAAAAGAAATGTTTGCCAAAACCCCAAATAAAATTGGAGGATGATTTTGATTCGGGTGAGAATGGTAAGGGCAGCCCGGGGCTGTGGAGTACTTGATGGTGGCATGGTCGTCGAGGACGAAAATGGAGTCTTGCTCGAATCGATCAAGGACTGAGTCTAACTACCACTAAACTAGTTCCTCACCATACGTCCACATGTCCTTTATGGGAAGGACTTGGCTTGGTACCCCGGCAAGTACTAGAGTATGGACCGTGGGAAGTAGAAAGTATGTGACTAGCCATTGGGCGTTTGAGTGTTGATGCGACACAAAGGTGGGGAGTCCCATTTTTGTTCCGGGACGCAAAAGTTGGGTTAACCACCTAGCGAGTCCAGCTCTAGTATGGATGCGAGCGAAGAGTCTCGTTGTAATATCCCTGTCAGTATACGTCGCGAAGTATACCCAGGGTGACTTACATCTTGTGGGTAAAGCCGTACAACCTTTGCAGAGTGTTAAAAACTATTCGAATAGCCACGTCCTCAGTTATGGACACGAACTGGTAAGGCCACACATTGGTTAGACTGAGTTTTGTTTGCAAAAACTGGGAATGGGATTAAGGACGTGGGCATGACATGTCCACAGTGAGCAGTTTAAGCTACAGTCTGGTAGCGAGGAACTGCAGAAGAGAAAACCTAGCTCGGGCCACGAGGCGGTAGCGCGGGTAGGTTATAAGGATTGTTCGAGGTGGTAGAAGGAGCTACCGACCTCTAGTTGACTACTACTCGGCTGGATCGTCCAGCGCTGAATACTGTCTCGACAGAGACGAACTTGATTTCGAAAATGCTCTTGAATCTATTATTTCGTATTTCGATTAAGAACTTACTTTTCCGCACAACATTCAACTTAGTGTAGAGCCACTTTTTGAATGAGCCTTGCATGAAATACATCTGTTATTTCCCCTGTGGGATGCTTGCGAGTACATTCAATGTACTCACCTGGCTTGTTGATTTGGCCAGACGGAAAAGACTTCAACTCCGAGGATACGAATGAGTTCGCGAAAGCTAGGGCGTAACCCCAGTCAGTTGCCTGTCGGTACGGCATACTGATGGGCCACTTCACCATATGAATTTCTGCTGCAAGATTTTAGCCGTTGGGCTACAGGTATAATACCTCAGCTTGGATGGTGTATTTACGATTAAAACACGGATATGTGCGTGTATGACAATGATATACAGGTTGACTTGTGGGTATCGGCTACTGATCCAGGGACCGGTACAGTAAACACAAGGGAGTATCCGGCCTTAAAACCGGGTACGCCACAGGTCCCGACATTTAGGGTTTCAAACTCGTAGCTGGGTCCAAAGGACAGGAGGTAACCTTGAAGTATTCCAGAGACTTCGTATAAAATTTTTAAGGATAAATCATCGCATATAGTCATTTGAAGAACATGTACCACTATGGATTCATCTCCTTTAATGTGGAGGTACTTGAGTTTCAAAAATACAACGGACGTAAAGCGCTGGATCCGATTCTAGAAGATTTCCCCCCTTTCTCTTTTTTTTACAGGAATCATTTTAAAGTATCCATCATTTACACCATGCCCTAAGATTTGAACTTGATATCAATCTTTGTTAAGAAGTTTTAAAATTTACAATAGGGTTATGGTTAGAAAAATAAAGAATTTCTATGAGTTTAGAAGAAAAGAATGATCTGTTTTGGGCTAATATCGAGAGGGACTTAGGTGGCCGAACTTAGCTATACTAGGGTCATCCTCGACTTAATAGGCTCTAAATCACAGGCTAATGTTGAAAACGCAATACCAGAATATGTTTTCTAATGAGGGAGGCGGCCGGGTGGAGACGTGTCCAACTGACCGACCTGCTCGGGTACTAACCGATGAATAGCGGTTAGGCAACTGCTTAACACGCATGCTGAGGGGAGATCGAGTGCGCTAGACTCGGTTAAGCACAAGAATTTAGCAGGGATTAGAACGGAGGGGGAATTTGGGGCCATGGCAGCGACAGTGCTCACCAACGGAGGGGGGCTGGAATTGGTGAGAAACACCAAGGGCCATCGGAGGGGCAGGTGGCTCGGTTAGTAAGGTTAGCTGGCCTTGGAGATGAACGGGACGATGGCTCGGATAGGCTTCACCGCCGATAGATGGAGATAGGCCGGTGGTGGGATGTGGCAGGGCCAAGACCGACGGTCGGGTCGACGGAAGGGAGATGGCCACTGGGGTTCGAAGAGGAGAGGGATTTGGTAGCTCGGAAGGTGGAGATGGGGAGGAATCCAGCCTGTGGCGTTAGCGGTGAGGAGATACCGGGGTGAGTGGAGGCGGCCTCGGGGCTAAGTGCTACCGCGGCGTCCGTAGCAGCGGCGACGACACGGGCGGGCGGCCACAGGAGCAGATTGGAGTGGCGGTTGCACCCAGGTCCGTGGCGAGTCGATTCCAGCAGCACTTGTGGCTGAAGCAACCAGCCACGACACTCGGAGGGCTCAGCTACTCCAATGAGGCGGGGCTGAGGGAACATGGCGGATCGACGGGGCGGCGACGATGCCTGCACTTGGAGCGGGAAAGATGAGTTCCGTGGCACCGGTCATCGACCGAGGCAAGCGGTGTTCGGAGGGGAGATGGTGGTGAGGCGCTCGGTGGCAAGCACAAGGCTGTGGCGGCGGGCTTGTTCAAAGATGCTGATTGGGGAAAGGGAGGCCAAGATGTTAGAAGGGAGAAGGGGCTACCGGCGGTGTCCTCGAGCGGCGTCCATGGTGGCTTGCGGCAGAGGAGAGGCCTCCGGCCAGAGCTGATACAGGAGTTGGGGAAAATAAGAGAGAGAGGGAAGAGCTTAGCCAAGGGAGAAGGTGCTCGGCTTGAAATGCAAATGGGGAAATTGAGGCTGAGGTGCTCGGGTCTGGGTGAAATAGCAGGGAGAAGGAGGAAGGTTCGGCTCGTGTGGAAGAGAGTGAAGGGGCCGTGAGGTTCAGCAAGAAAGAATTAGAAGGGAGCTCGTGATGGGCAGACCAGGGAAGAAGAAGGGCAAGGGACTTCGAGATGTGTTCAGTGGAGGAAAGAGAGGGTTGGGGAAGATGCTCGATTCTGGGGGCGAAGAAGAGGCAGCTCGAGCATTGGTCTTATGGGAGCAGAGGAGCTTGGCAGGAAATGCGTGAGGAGTAAATAGGGATTAGAGCCAATGGCCTACTCTGTTGCTGCATAGCAGAAGCTAGGCACTGACTGCCACAGCTGAGGGTGAGGTGGCATGGATAGCAGTGATAGGAGGGAGAGAGAATAAAGGGTGAGCGTTGGCTGATGCTATAGCAGCACAAGGGAAATTGGGAAAAAGTTAGGTACCGATTGGTGTGCTGGCAAAAGAACAGTGATAGAGTGTATATTGAGATGGAGGTAGATAGGAAAGAGTTAGGAGCTGCCAAGAGGGAATTGGGTCCACACGGAAGAGAGAAATAGGCCAATCGGTTAGTGCACTAGAGGTTTGTTTAGCAAAATCCAAGGGAAAAGAAACAACGGAAATTAGCAGCACGGGGTTAATTGATATTTGACCAAGAATTCGCAGGGAGACTTTGAGTATAGGTGGCAAAGTCTAATTGCAAAAATAGGTCTCTTGTAGAAGAAGAAATGCTACCATTATTATGATATTGTTTTCTGGAGCTTAAAATTTAGGACTTCAGTTGAATTCCAAAAATATCTCAAACTTAGAATTAAATTATCTTGAACTAGGGGTCTTCATACTTTTGCATTTTTGGAGTGCATATCTATACAAACATTCCTAGGGAACTTTTGGGAAATTGATCGAGGCATGGGGGCACGTGAGAGCTTAGATTGGACTTTTATCTGGTTATCGAGAGTTAACCGGCTTAGGGTTTGGGCAAGCGAGTAGCGATATGAGGGGTAGCAAGATAGCTCGATTGGTCGACAGTGGAGCCAAGGGCAGAAAGGCTGCAACGGTGCATTGGGATTTTAGGGGCATTTACACTGGTGCAAGTTCTTAGCGCACAAGTTGAAGATGGAGATTGGGGAGTGCAGTACAGATGCTAGGATCAAAATGAAGTGGATAGTTTTAGGTCACACAACCAGGTTAAGATTTTGACCCGTAGCTTGGAAAGGAGAAAGAGGGTTGGCATTTGTTCGTATATACGAAGATAGTATATATGTGCACATATTCACAATAGATCATGGTGGAATAGATGGTAGAAGATCGTGGCATACAAGTGATTTGTGCCACATATATGCTCAACTTCACACAGGTACCGCTTGGGCATTTAGCTTCGGATACCTGTCTTAGCGTACATCAACAAGACATGGGGGAAAGAGGTATTGAAGATGTGCTTATGGTGGGGATGCAAAACCGAGTAGTCAGGCATGGGGCGAGGTAACAAGCGGGGTTGAAAGATCATCTAGGCCCCTAATTGGTTTTGATAGTTAATGGTAACTCAAACTGGAATCTAATGTTTACAATGAGTGTAAGCAGGTTTAAGAGGTTCCAGGAAAAAGGGTCATCAAGGAAAAGATGACCACCCAAAAAGTACAAAGATGGTTTCCAGGACAAGGGAATGGCTGTACTAGGCAGCTGTGTCACAACTGTGAGGAAGCCGGTGCTGTGCAAGGAGTTGCAAGCAAGGTGATGGTGGCTTGATGCGTCAAGGACCGTGATTTCAGTTGGTGGCAGGTAAAGCCTAGATTTGGTAGTTTCTTTGAGTCCATAGGAAACACCCATACTATCAAGAGGGATGAAGCAGTAATGATCTATGCAAGTTCTTTTGCTCAATGCTCGGAGTGTTAGATAGTGGCACTGATGCTTTGAGGTCAATGGCCCTGTGTCAACAGTTTTGCACAAGTATGAAACTGGCTTGTGCTAGCACTCTGTAGTGGTAGTGGTAGAAAAACCCTAGAGGATAAAGCCACCGGTGTGACACAGCTATGTCACAGGTGGTCTTTCGCTCTGTGACTCAAGTACACCTCTATACCAAGGGAGAGCTTGTAAATGCTAAGGGACCTGCACTGCGATGGTCTGTCTGCCGAGTCAGAAGACTGTCGGAGGTTCTCTCCTTATTAGGTATCAGAGTTAGTTGTGCGCTGAGGGCATGTAGTGTGCCAAGATCGGGCTGAGTAGTTAGGCTATGTCAGCTAAAAGTTCACCTGTGTGTGCCGCCGGTGACACAGGTGTCGGCTTGCTCGAGCTGGTTATAGTTAGGCGGTGTGATTGGCTATGTCACCGGTGACTCACTTAATCCTACGTGGCAACAGTGTAACGGTCAGGTGCCTGTGAACCCTATATATAGGGGACCAGGAGAGGTCTTCAACCTCAACCTTGCTCAATCTAGCATATTCGACCGTTGCAAGGCCTCCTACTCTCAGAATAGAAGTCAAACTTCCTAAGTGTTAGTTCACGAGAGTTAGAGTCTCTGAGCAAAGAGCATTGGTTCCTCCAAGAGTTGTTGCTGCTGAATCTGTTACTCTTGGAGTGTCTACTCCTAGACGAGCGTAGGAGTCACTGCTATCACCCAATCTTGTGTGGGTTGAACAAGTTGTTTGTGAAGGTGATCTGAAGTCTACCTGCTGCTAGACTAAAGGACTTCCACAAGCAAAGGAAGATGTCTGATCACTCAGGTACTCGGAGAACAAGCACGATTCAGTGCTGGCGATCTCTTCGGAGTAGCCTCTCCAATGGAGACGTACCTCTCTGTAAAGAGTAGGGAACTTCGGTGAAAAACACCTTGTCTCTCTGAGTACTTTCTACATTGCTTTTAGATATTCATTAGACTTGCCTGCTTGTGTTGATCATTCATATCTTGTTTATCTGTGATTGATTACCTTTACACCTGTGTTAGCATAGCTGTGTCTCAGTTGCTGAATATCATATTGCCTGTGTCATTCACCTGTCACACAGCTAGCTTATCCTAGCAATCTGTTAAGGCTTAAATTGATAACCAAAGTTAAAACAAGTGAAAAATAGTTAGCCTCCTATTCACCCCCCTCTAGTCGGCATCCTCGGTCCTTTCAATTGGTATCAGAGCAGGTTGCTCTTTGATTTGGCCTAACAGCCAGAGTATAAAGGATGTCGGGCTATGAGGGTAAAATACCTGTCTTTAATGGAACTAACTATGCCTTCTAGAAAAGAAAGATGCAAATGCATCTTATCGCCATTGATCTAGATGTATGGGAGGTTGTTTGTACAGGTTGTAGGTTGGAAAACACCACCACTCCTAGCATAAACGACAAGAGAAACATTCAGAACAATGCTAGGGCTGCCACTACCATATTCATGGGTCTACAGGAGCATAACTTCAACAGAGTCAGTACCATGTATTCTGCCAAGGATATCTGGGATACTCTGGAGCAGATCTATGAGGGCAGTGATGCTTTGAAGAAGTCAAAGAGAAGTCTTCTGGAATCAAAGCTGGAGAGATTTGAGTATGAGCATGGTGAAGACATCAACTCTCTATTTTCAAGACTCACCATCATCACCAACCAGCTGAAGGCTCTAGGCTCCAATCGGGTTGAAGATGAAGATGTGATCAAGAAGTTTCTGTCAGTGCTCCCTAAGGCCTATAGAACTCTTGTTCTAATGCTGAAAGAGAAGGATGGGTTCGACCAGATGAAACCCACTGAAATGTTAGGAATGATTCTAACACATGAGGTGGAACTTAAGCAAGAAGGCAAGCAAAGCTCTTCCCCAGCTGTTAAGAAGAACATTGCCTTGAAGACCACTGCTTCAATATCACAACTTGAGAGTGATAGCAGTGAAGAACTCAATGAGGAGATGGCCAGTGAAGAAGAGAATGAACTTATCCTCCTCACAAGAAATTTCAGAAAGTTTTACAAGAAGAAGAAGAAGCAGTTTGAGTCTAGTGACATATTCAAAGGGAAGAGGCTGTCCAAAGACAACAAATGCTTTGAATGTGGCAAGGAAGGCCACTTTGCTACTGATTGTCCAAGCAAGAAGAAGGACAATCAATACAAGAAGAAGAAGGAATTTCATGGAAGGAAGAAGACCTTCAACAAGCACCCAACCTACTCCAAGAACAAGGCCACTGTTAGAGCCTATGTTGGACAAGCTTAGGTATCAGATGACTCAGGTTCAGAGGAAGAATCTGAGAATGAAGGTCAGGTTGCTGGAATTGCCATCAGTATGGCTGATGCACCCAGCTGTGATACAGTCAGGTCACACAGCTCCGAGACCAGCGCCAAAGCTGATCAGACGTCATCCACTCCTGCTCCTTTGTGCCTCATGGCCAAAGAATCTAAGGTACTAACTGAAGATGACTTTCCTGATTATGCTGAACTAGTGGGTGTTCTAGAAAGAACAGATAAGGCCTATGGCAGGGAGAGGAAGGAGAATATATCCTTAAAGGATAAACTCAGGGAGCTGAGGGAGACGTGTGACTAGGCTTCTGATGATAGGGAAAACCTCAGGCTGGATCAGGAAAACCTGGAGATAGCTCATGATAAGCTCAGGGCAGCTCATGAGCTTCTGATTAAGGAGCATGAGGAGCTTAAGGCAAAACATTCCATGTGCATGATATTTCCTCTACTATATCTACTGATGCACCCATGCCTGCTCCTACTATCATTGAATCATGCATCAATTGTGCTAGCCGCATAAATGTTCTAACTTCCACAGGTTGTGCAATTGATAACTCAAAAGAGGCTTCAACCTCTACTGCTACTAACTCTGCGGATGCAGTTGAACATAACAAGCTCAAGGAGGAGCTTGAAGAGCTTAAGAGGCTTATGAGGAAAGGCCTATGCACTGCCAACATTGGCATGCAAAATTATCAGCTGATTAGAGCTGAGATGCTAAGAAAAAATGATGGCCGAAAAGGCCTGGGTTATATTTCTTCTACAAGTAAAGCTAAACTGCCTGCTGCCACTAACTTTAATCTTGCAGCTAAATTTGTGAGACAGGCAGGTACAAATGACAACAAATTTGTTGGTCATATGCAGAGAAATAGGAATGCTGTAAACATTCCATCCAGCCCATCCTATGTCCTGCAGAAAGATAGTAAAGGAAAAAATTGTGGCCAAATATGTAGGTCACAAGCATTTGACAAAGTAGTTACTTGCCATCTGAGTTCCAAAGGTAACAGTTGCCTGTGTCACAGGTATACTACACAGCTGTGTACCCACCGGTGTCACCGGCAACTCACACAGCCAGCTAATCCCTTTGTCTAAGGTTGCAGGTGATAGACAGCCAAAGAGGATTCATGTTATATCATCTGTTGCTAATGCTGTCACTGTTAGAAACAGATCTGCTAACCCATTAACTGTTGTTTCTGCTTATGGTAAATCTGCTAACGGAGCCAAACAAGTTTGGGTCCCTAAATCCCATAACTAATCTTGCAGGACACTGCCTCCAGTGGAACTGACTGGGTTGTGGACAGTGGATGTACATAACATATGACAGGAGGCAGAAATGAGTTTGTAGAGATCACAAATGAAAATCTTTCAAGCAAATATGTGATCTATGCAGACAACTCCAAAGGGAAGGTAAATGACATTGGTAAAGTTGCCATATCTGAACATCACTCCTTATCTAATGTAATGCTTGTGGATCAGATAGGCTATAGTCTGATGTCTGTGTGACACAAGTATGAAAGTTACTTTCTATCCTGATGAGGTTATAGCCTCCAAACTATCCACTACTGCAGAATGGGCCTTTACTGACGGGCTGTTAACCCCCTCTACTGACGGGCTGGGGGCCCGTCAGCCTGGGAATGTCAGTGGAGGGGTGCCCTCCACTGACGGGCGGGCCGCCCGTCAGTAGAGGGGGTTACTAGTGACGGGCCCAATTTGCCTATCAGAGGAAAGGTATCACCACTGATGGGCCCATGGTGAGCGCCCGTCACTGGTTCCCCCTTCCACTGACGGGTATTTTCTAAGGGCCCGTCACTAGTATATTTATGAGGTTTTTAAAAAAAGAGCTGTACATGACCTATTAACAAACATAGGTAGAATCAGGTCCTGGAATGGTCACTAACCAAGCAAAACGAACCTCAATAGACCATAAATTTAGCATGAGTGTTTTGATACTAACAAACCCTAAAAATCAGATGGTAGCAATTGTTATAACCTGTCCTGAGGTTTCGATGAAATCTAGAACCATCAGTAGAGTAAAGTCAGGGCACCTACATCCACTAGCTAAATCGATGTAAAAGTGAACAAGATCAGTTTTGTAGTATAACTGTTATCAGACCAAAGAGAAAGCAAATGGTTCCAGGAATTAGGGCATTAGGTGATCATCAGTTTTAGCATGGAGCTAGCCATATCAACCAATAATTTGCTAAACCCGGCCTTAAGATCAACACAACCGAGCATAACAGTTTATGCTGAGCCAGGAGTAAGCAAGTCAAACAAGGCCTAATGGGGCTATTACCACATATCAAGTGAGTATAAGAAATCAACAGCACAACGATGACCAAAGTTAATAGGATTTGGGAATCACTAAATCCGGCATAGTAATCAAGCAACAAGCAGAAGTACATATATACAGAAATCCCCAAATCGGCCAGCCATTCAACCTTAGAAATTGGGGATTTTAGACAAGAGGAGATTGGGGGTTTTAAAGGAGAAAGGTATGGAGCACTTACCTGGGAATGCAAGGGCACGCTGTGGTTACGGTGGCGGTGAGCTCCACCGCCGTCCACCGGTGATGACCCGGGCGAAATGGCGGCCGAGGCAAAGGTGGCAACTAGAGAAGGTCGGCGGATGGGATGGAGAGGGAGGCCGGTGGGCGCGGACGGGAGCTCAGGTGGCAGCGCGGTAGCCTGGCGGCGGGGTTAGGGCAAAGTTCGCGGCTGGTTCGAAAAACGAACGCGAGGGGACTTGTGAAAATTTCACCAAGTCCCCGCTTATATAGTGTAAAAGATCCACTGACGGGCACATAATAAGCGCCTGTCAGTGGAAGTCCTCACCACTGACGGGCCCCTGGTGAGCACCCGTCACTGGTTCCCCCTTCCACTGACGGGCATTTTCTAAGGGCCCGTCACTAGTGGCATCATATTGGTTTTTTATTTTTTATAATCTAAATATGGTCTAAAAAAATGAAAATTGGCATGGGGTCATTATATGACCTCATGAGGCTGTGTTTAAAATTTCAGACAAATTCACAAAAGTTGGACTATACATTGCTTTGTAACTCAGACATCTGCAAGAAAGCATCATAGCATTCAAAGGGAAAGTATGAAGATTGAAGTACACATCACAGTTTCTTCATCATTTGAACTTGAGATTTGGACTACAACTTGATATTACACTATTATACGCTAATATTTGTTCATGTTCCATCTTGTTATGTAATAATTTGTATTTTCTATTTTTTGAAATACCAATTTGAGGTACCATGTGTAGTACCTTTCCGAAATATTTATCTAAAATGGTCCAAAATTTTTATACATGGAACATACTACATTATATTGGTAATGCCAAAATTAGGCATTTTTCTAAAATCATTTGCTATTTTTTAGCCATTAAATGAATATCTAGCTATTTACTGGATATATTTCAAATTTGAACTACAAGTATCTTAAAGAAGGCCTCTAAATGGAAGCAAAATTCATATATAAGTACCTATGTAGCTTTTTAGCTCATATCCAGAAAATATATAAAAAAATTCAAATATTTTCTTGGGAAAATTCAAACATTTACTTGCATCTTAATGATTTTTCATTTTATATAAACTCTAAATGTGGTCTAAAAAATATGAAAATTGGCATGGGGTCATGAATGACCTCATGAGGCTGTGTTTAAAATATCAGACAGTTTCACAAAAGTTGGACTATACATTGCTTTGTAACTCAAGCATCTCCCAAGAAAAGAAATAAAAAATAAAATAAATACTAGAAATTCCAGGAAACTCAGAAAATTATGAAACTTGATCTGTTGTCTAGATCTATTTATTTTACAAATTTTGCAAAAAGAATCACTTTATTTGGACTTACAGATCAAAAGTTATTGATGTTTGTTGATGCAGTGCTTTTGGGCTAAAATACCAGTGACGGGTCCGATAGACATGCCCGTCAGTGGAGACTGCTTCTCCAATGATGGGCACTTAAGTAACGCCCGTCAGTGAAAAGAACACGTCATCTTGGCACCCTTTGTTCATCTCCATTGATGGTCCGCGTAGTGACCCAACAGTAGAGACTTCCTCTCCGCTGACGGGCACTTAAGTACCGCTCGTCAGTGGAAAGAGCACGTCATCTATGGCACCCTTGGTGCATCTCCACTGACGGGCGATTTAGTGGCCCGTCAGTGAAGGTCCTCACGTCCTGCCTGGCTACCGTCTCCGCTGACGGGCGTTTTGTTGTCCATCAGCGGAGAGCCCCTCCAACGACGGTCCATTATGTGCCCGTCAGTGGAGGGGGTTCAGCAGAGGGTCAATCTGCAGTAGTGATCTGATGATTCTCAAGTATTCAAAGGATACAGGTCTGGAAAACTATACATTGTCAACTTCAATGAACAGCCTGCAGCAGCTCCATGGTGCCTCATGGCTAAGACCAGTGTCGGCTGGCTGTGGCACAGGCGGCTAGTGTTGGGGAACGTGCTATGCAAAATAAAAATTTACCGCGCACAATCCACCCAAAGATCACTATCGAGGTGCAGGCAACGAGATCATACCTTCGACGATCACGTCAATGCAGCGGAGAAGTTGACTGATGTCGATGAAGTCCGCAGACTCCCGCAGCTAGGTTATACTTCCCAGCTGCGAGAGCGATCTCCTTGCGAATAGTTCACCCGATCGAACGCCGAAGTATACGACGTCTCCGAGGTATCCACGCGTACCGGATCAGCGACACCGCGGTAATGTGTGGACCAGCACACAAGAACAGCGGGGATCTACGAGAAGGAGAAGCAGCAGCGCGCCGGCAGCTGTACTAGATCCAATCTAGAAGAGAGAGAAAAAGAAGGCTGTGGCCAATCTAGAGATGGCCGGCCTAGGGTTTAGGGCTGCTTCTGGGGCTGCCTCTGGGGCTACTAGGGATACTACCCTTTGAGGTGCCCTGCCCCTCTATTTATAGGGGTTTGGGCAGCTCTCCTTAGACAGGTGGAGTCCTACTCTAGCAGGGACACCCTGTTGGAGTTGGAGTCCAACTCCACCAGAACCTTCTAGAATCTTCTAGAACTTCTGGAACCTTCTAGAACTTCTAGAACCTTCTAGTACCTTCTAAAACCTTCCAGAACCTTCTAGAACCTTCCGATACTTTCCGGAACACTTTCGGACATCACCGGAACCATCCGGGACCTCCCGGAACACTTTCGAGATCATCCGAAACACTTTCGGAACCCTTCTCTCTCGTTCTCCATAAATAGTAGCATTCCTAAATGTCGCTAAAACGTTAAGCGTGTGACCCTATAGGTTCGAATATATGTGGACATGTCCGGAACACCTTCCGGTCAATAATCGTCAGCGGGATCTAGACACCCATAACGACTCCCACATATCATCGAAAATCTTTCTCGAGCGAAACCTAGTATTACCGCATATCATCCTTTTGCCTCACGATACGTTACACAACCCGAGGCGAGACTTTGACGGTATCCCTGTGATCAACTCCTTGATCACCATACCTAGTTATCCTCGTTACCGGTTTGTACTCTTTTCTCGTTTCTGTATTCCGGTATCCCCGTGACTAACCTTTTAGTCACAATACCTGGCCAGGCGATGCTGGATACCATAATACCGAGTGGGCCCAGAGTGTATCTCTCCATCGCCAGATGGGCAAATCCCAGTCTTGAGATATCTAGAACCACGATATACTTTCTGGTGTACCTGAAGTCACCTTTATAATTACCCAGTTACGGAGTAACGTTTGATGACCCCAAAGCAACCATCCGGTATCCGGGTCTACGATATTCTCATGGTCTAAGGACACAAGTAAATGTTAACACATAATGAGAAGATACTGACAACATATTGACGAAGTGATCTCGCAGTATCTCATAAGGGGGTCTATCCAACACCATTGTTACCCTAACAATGTGTTCCCATTATTGCCGGCATCCTTGTTACATTAACAATGCCCATGATCAGGAAAACAAGACCATCAACAATACATGAGCTAGCCTAGAGGCCTGACTAGGGATCTGAATGGTGTTTATTATTCCACACATGCAATTAGGTTTTCCTCTGAATCTCATATTCAAGAACCAATGCAATTCTAGCATAGAACATAAACTTAATCATGAACATGAAAATAGAATAATAACAACTTTATTATTGCCTCTAGGGCATATTTCCAACAGTCTCCCACTTGTACTAGAGTCAATAATCTAGCCAATGCTTAAGCTCCTAACACCTATGGCATTCTGGTGTTGCTCATGCTTTGCTTGTGGTAGAGGCTTCGTCAACGGATCTGACACATTCAGGTCCGTGTGTATTTTGCATATCTTTACGTCTCCACGCTCCACCAATTCACGAATGATGTGGAATCGGCGTTGTATATGTTTGGACTTCTAGTGGGACCTTGGCTCCTTGGCCTGAGCTATGGCGCCACTATTGTCACAATAGAGCTCCATAGGATCCAGCGCACTCGAAACCACACCAAGCTCGGTGACGAACTTCTTAATCCAAACGCCCTCCTTTGCCGCTTCTGAAGCGGCGATATACTCAGCCTCCATTGTAGAATCCACCACAGTGTCCTGCTTGGAACTCTTCCAGCTCACTGCGCCACCGTTCACACTACTCAGAACACACCTTCACTGACGGGCTCCAAAAGTCCCCCACTGACGGGTTCCTCGCCCGTCAGTAACGTCGCGTCAGTGGAAGTTCCACTTTCACTGACGGGCACAACGCCTGTCAGTAGATGTGAACTTTCACTGATGGGCATAACACGCCCGTCAGCAGAGACACAGTGCAGGGTGCCTGGCAACATCCTGACAAGGTTTTTCACTGACGGGCCCTTATTCCGAGCCCGTCAGTGATGAGTTATTGCCACTGACGTGTACGTTTTGTGCCCGTCAGTGAAAGTATGATCACACTTTTTTTAATTTTTTTTCTGGAAAGGCAATTTGAAGTATATACAGCAATTAATATGTCAAATATTAAGCATATGTAACATTTAATATCAGAATATGAATCACATATACCAAATTAATATCACAAATAGTAAATACACATATAAAAACAAGTTTACAACGAATTAAAACGACAAACAATTGAATTTAACAATGTTTATTCTCACTAGCCCTACTAATCTACGTCTACGACGCTTCGCTAGTACTTGCAGGGCGGCGGGAAGGGGGTAATTGGACTCCCACGTAGAAATCTCCGCTTGGCCGGATGACTTCATTGTTGATGACGTACGCGAAGGTCTTCTGGATGCGGGCAAAGTCCTTCCTCCAGTCGTACTTTTCATCGCCAGGTCGTGTATGAAGTTATTGAAGTGGTCCTGGTTCCACTGCGGGTTGTGGGATATGACGAACGCGTCTATGTGAGCGCAGACGTAATACCCACATGTAACACTATTTTCCGGCTATTGCCTGCAAGGGAAGTTGAATTTGTGGATCAACTTCTTGCTCTTGCTCTCTGCTCCTCCCCCCCGCAAGTTGTATTCCCAAAAGGTGTCTTCTAGAACTTCCTTAATTCCTGAGAAGTCCCGCTTGGCACTTCTTTGGGAATCAAAATAGTATATCATTCTGGAAGGCTTGTGGACGATGAGGATCCAGTGGTCACTGCGTAAAAGGTAACAAAGGAATATAAACAGACGGGGATGTGATTAAGAAAAGCAAACTAGAAACGCTAGTAAGTTACTTACGGGGGGTTGTATGGCATGAGCAGTAGTCCTTATCCTTATGGTATATCAATGACGAGGTGATAAAACTTACTAAGACCTGCTTCGCTTCTCGTATATAGTACTCGTTCATGATGACCGGATCGATTATTCCAAAGCGCAGCTGGGCAGACGCCTACACTCTTGGGCTTGGTAAAGCGCCCATAGCCTGACGAGCATGGTGTCGAGCCGGAAGAGGTTGAACAAATTAAATATATCTTCAAAATTTATGTCGAAGGTGTCATGCTGTCTGTCCAGGAAGAAACCGAAATCTTTAGGCACCTCGACCTTAAAGTGTTGCACATAATCATCCTGATTTCGTGGCCTCATCATGATCGTGTCATGGAGCAGTTTCATCTGCGTGGGCAACCTCTGCACCTCATCATCTGGGAGCAAGGGCTCACCTGCCTCGTACACTATTCGTCGAGGCTTCCTGATGGTTTCGGCAGATGTCTGGAAGGATAAGGCCTTCTTCTTGCTTTCCTTGCTTGCCTCCTTCGCAGCGGTGCTGCCCCGCCTGTGTGGTCTTTTTCTTTTCCTCTCTGGCTCCGGAGAGGAGGCCCTCTTGCCTGCCGTCAACGCTTCGCCCACCGCTGCATTGAGCGTGCTTGGAGATAAGATCTTCTTTTCTGCTGCGCTCGGGTCATGGCGATGCTTAGAGCGCTTTTCACGGGGCGGCGAGTCCTTCTTGGATTGCTCCTCCTCCTGGGACGGAAGGATCGTCGTGTGCTGCTGCCCGGCAAGATCGTCATCCCGATCATCGAACGAAACCGGCGTCCTGCACACGCCGAGCGGAGACGGGCCGGCTCCGGCTGATGGAGAGGGGATAGTTGACGTGCTAGGAGAGGACACCCCGAGGATAGTTATCTGGCTCTTCGGCCACAGAATGTAGTACCCCTTGCAGTCTCCTCAGCTTCGTGACATCCTCTTCAGGGGCGACAGGGACTGCGACGTCACTAACTCGGCGACGACGCGGTCCACCTGCACCCTCGCCATGTGGGAAGGACATGCCCTCCGCCGTTGGGAAGACTAGGCCGTGTGCAACCGTCTTCTTCACGCCAGGCAAAGGGATTGTGAGGTGGCATTTCGTGGGGTCCTGCATAATAAACAATGTGTCGAATTAGAGCATTGTTATCTGCACAATTCCATTAATTAGAGCCCTCATATAAGTGATTCATGGTGCACGACGAAACTTACAGCGATGTCTTCGACGGGACTTGGCGACTCGGGGGCATTGTCGGAGGCTGAGGCGCAGCTGCTCCATCCAGTAGGATAGGAGCCCTGATGTCCATGAGGATGGACAGGTGGCCGAGACGCATCGTAGCCTCTAGACGCTAAAAATGCTTGGGCCGCCTACTTGCCAGCCTCCTCGGGCTGCCCTTATCATCTCTTGCATTAGAGATGTTTTCCTTCCTCTCCTCCTCTGGCGGGCAGCCTCGCGGTCCTGGGGAAACACTGCGTCCCAGATAGCGCCGCTCCCGATCCCCTCGGACACGCCCTGTCTTCTCCCTCGTCCCTAGAGCCTTCGAGAGATGGTCTTCCCACCTCTGGCTCTGGACGGATTCCTGGGAGCTGGCAGGGCTGCTGGGACAGCTACCTCTGCAACGTAAACGACACAATGTACGGACCGTTAGCGAACTGGAAGCACAACAGCATATTCGAAGAAGACATCGGGATTATCGAATTTACCAGTCTGTCGGAGACCGCCTGAAGCTCAGGGTCCGTGATGATAGGATTCCCAGTGGCTGGGTCCGAAACTGTGTGCGCCCTCATCCAGATCTGGGCGCGTTCCTGCTCTGATATCGGCGAAGGGAACTGGTTTCCCAGCCGCTATCAGCGCGGCGTCCTCTTTCTCCCAGATCGGTCTCTTCCCAGGAACACCTCGGCTGCCAAGGTGGTGGGGGAATTTGTTCTTCGCACGCAGCTCCTTCGCCCGGCGACTCTTCTCCTTGAATTCGTCACTCTTCTTGTCCACAACGAACTCCTCCCGGTACTCGAGTTCTACCTTTGGCCATTTCTGTTTGATTACAGTATCGAAATCGGCGTCTAGCAGTTTCCTTGCTTCATATCGCCATGTCCTTAGCGCAGCACACATGATGATGTCCGCTTTTCTTCGGACTCTTTCCTTGTCAGCCTCTGGGACAGCATACTTATCCCAGAGCTTGTCGAAGAGGACCCTTTTTCTGGCCGTCCGTCATTTTCTTGAAGTCCTGGCATGTGATCCTGACATGCTCGCGGACGATGCACCCGCATGTGTTGCTGAACGACTTCGCAGCCTTCTCTGACTTGCAGGAACACCTGTTACGCCGACCCGAGTGACGACGAATGTCTCGTTCGTCAGCTGGTTCCCTCCTCTAGGGTTGTACCGTCTCTTCAGCTTCTCTGATGCTGACGACGGCTCCGGCGCCTCCTGTTCCTCTGACCCTGACTCACTTGATCGAGAAGCGTCTGACGAGCCAGACGCACTCTCTTCATCTCGCGCCATGGCTATTTTAGGTGCCGAAGGTACATCCCCCCCCTCGACGGCAGGTTCACTAGCCGGCTCAGGGGCTGTTTCATCGGTTAGGAGCGGGGCGTCAATAGGGGCCGCCACGTCTAGGGGCGCCGCGCTGTCATCATCTGCGCGGGCTACTTCCCGGGCTGGCGACGAGTCCATTTTTCGATATATTAAGAAATTGAAACA